>CM064497.1:65914828-66139316 GCA_032716605.1 Paralithodes platypus | reverse complement strand
CCTTATTAACATGTTGGCTCGGGTTTTGTAAATTTCCATACCCATATAACCCGACATTTAGAAAACACGAGCCAAGTTTTGACGAAACTTGGCTCGGATTTTACTAATGTTCATGTTAAAATTACACAGTAACCCTAATAAAATCTTTGTTTGGGTTTTCATAAGGTTAACATTAGCCTAACCTAACGAAGTAAAAATGGGGTTAACATTAGCCTAACCTAACAAACAACCTTACCCTAACCTAACCTAGTAAGAATGGGGTTAACATTAGCCTAACCTAACAACCTTACCTAACCTAACCTAGTAAGAATGGGGTTAACATTAGCCTAACCTAACAACCTTACCTAACCTAACCTAGTAAGAATGGGGTTAACATTAGCCTAACCTAACAACCTTACCTAACCTAACCTAACCTAGTAAGAATGGGGTTAACATTAGCCTAACCTAACAACCTTACCTAACCTAGTAAGAATGGGTTTAACATTAGCCTAACCTAACAACCTTACCTAACCTAACCTAGTAAGAATGGGGTTAACCTTACCTAACCTAACAACCTTACCTAACCTAACCTAGTAAGAATGGGGTTAACATTAGCCTAACCTAACAACCTTACCTAACCTAACCTAGTAAGAATGGGGTTAACATTAGCCTAACCTAACAACCTTACCTAACCTAACCTAGTAAGAATGGGGTTAACATTAGCCTAACCTAACAACCTTACCTAACCTAACCTAGTAAGATTGGGTTAACATTAGCCTAACCTAACAACCTTACCTAACCTAACCTAGTAAGAATGGGGTTAACATTAGCCTAACCTAACAACCTTACCTACCTAACCTAGTAAGAATGGGGTTAACATTAGCCTAACCTTACAACCTTACCTAACCTAACCTAGTAAGAATGGGGTTAACATTAGCCTAACCTAACAACCTTACCTAACCTAACCTAGTAAGAATGGGGTTAACATTAGCCTAACCTAACAACCTTACCTAACCTAACCTAGTAAGAATGGGGTTAACATTAGCCTAACCTAACAACCTTACCTAACCTAACCTAGTAAGAATGGGGTTAACATTAGCCTAACCTTACAACCTTACCTAACCTAACCTAGTATTATTGGTGGGGGCTGCCGCCCCCACACCTCCGCTGGTTGGGTACTGGCTGAAAAACTTATTGTTTTACAGTAGGCCTATGTATTTTATGTTATTTTTGTTCTCCCTTATAATACATTTCAGCTCTTAATGACATATATAGCAATTATGTATAGCCTATGCTCTACCGGACCTATTAGGCCTAAAAAGATCGATGGGCTAACTGTCGGTCCAAAACATCAGTATGGTAACCAACTAGCCCTTGCATGCCAGTTTAATCCTATGCGAAAAAATCTTTTACTTTGTTACTTTGCGATGACCCATTAAGATTCCCTAGCTAGCTGTGGTCCGGCTCCTTTATGTTGTCCCAACCAACCAACTAACCTTAATGAACAGAGGAGGTACTGGGCTGCCTGGCTGGCCGCTGGAGGCTCGATCACCACTCATCTTGGTCAACAGCTGGTGGATTTTTGGATTTTTGTTTCGAATTTTTCCATGTAAAACAAGTGTATGTGCATTTCAAAACCAGCTGTCCTCGCCAGCTGTATTTGGAACACTGGTTATTGCACTTTGGACAGTTTACACTTATTGGAAGGCGAAAAGGTCTTAAGCAGCCTCAGTGTTTTTAAAGACGGTGGAAAAAGCTTTGATCGGCTCACACCCTCTACACTAGCTGGCCAGAGTCAAACTGACAGCTTATATCCTGGGCCACCTGTTTTCCAAATCATGGCATCACCTGATTGGTCGATAGACATCACGTGTCAGTGAACTCGAGTACTCTGGCATGAATTAGGTAGGGTGATTACTTTGGCTATGACGCCACCAGTATAGTTCATTGCATTCGCCACCAGATGTCTCAGTTGTTGACTGACAGTCACGAAAAAGAAGTCTCCCAGATGAAGACGAAAAAGAAGAAGTGTAAACAAACCCTTAAAACGTAAATATCCATATAATATGTATTATGTTAGTTTCCCGGGAATGACACCTACATCAACAATTTGGAGAAAAATCGCTTAATCACATGCTATTGAGCTTAATTTTTTACCAATATTGTAGCGCCTCCTGTATATTGACCCAGGCACCTTGATCTTTGCGTGTTATAAAGGTTTATTATGCCCCATAGTTAGTTATTAGATATATATCCCGACCAGCGGAAATATATATTTTTTGTGGACACTATAATAAGTACTGTTAATATATAATGATAATGTCGGACAGGTTGGGAGACAGGCATCCTGGCCAGGATTCGAACCCACTCATTCCAGGTATATTTGGGAGAGTCAGGCACCGTAACCACTCGGCATGAGCGGATTTTACTCTGGCCGAGTGGTTAAGGTGACCAACTCTCCCACATATACCTGGAGTGAGTGGGTTCTAATCCTGGTCAGGGTACCGCTCTCCCAAGCACTTTAAAACCTAAATTCACCCTGCAGACAACGGCGACGCCATTATTCTGCACTTATTTCATCAAAGTTGTGGGGCTAACCCCTAATTAGCGCCCCCCCCCCCCCTTATTCAAGTTGTCGATAGCAAAATTCCTCCATGCGGACTATAATGAGAAAAATATGGCTAGTCTATTGGTCCCTATTTTCCTTAATAGATTGTGTCTAATAGCGCCGATGTAGTGTCCTTGAATATTATCCAAATCGCGTCCTGTGCGTGAAAGGGTTAACATGGTTGTATATTGGGTAAAGACTAATTTCCGATTGTTTCCACTATAAAACACCACTGTATATCAAAGGACAACACAATAATGGTGAAATTGAGTTTTATTCCAAATGAACACATTAACCTATAATTCGTGGTACTCTCGTAAATATCCTCTCGCTCTCACTCTCTCTGGCTCTCACACTCTCTCTGGCTCTCACACTCTCTCTGGCTCTCACACTCTCTCTGGCTCTCACACTCTCTCTGGCTCTCACACTCTCTCTGGCTCTCTCACCCTCTCTCACACTCTCTCACTCACTCACTCTCACACTCTCTCTCGCTCTCACACTCTCTCGCTCTCACACTCTCTCTCGCTCTCACACTCTCTCTCGCTCTCACACTCTCTCTCTCTCTCACACTCTCTCTCTCGCTCTCACACTCTCACACTCTCTCTCTCGCACTCTCGCTCTCACACTCTCTCTCTCTCGCTCTCACTCTCTCTCTCTCGCTCTCACACACTCACTTTCTCTCTCTCTCTCGCTCTCACACTCTCTCTCTCGCTCTCACACTCTCTCTCGCTCTAACACTCTCTCTCTCTCGCTCTCACACTCTCTCTCTCGCTCTAACACTCTCTCCTCCTCGCTTCTCACACTCTCTCTCTCGCTCCCCACACTCTCTCTCTCGCTCCCCACACTCTCTCGCTCCCCACACTCTCTCGCTCCCCACACTCTCTCGCTCCCCACACTCTCTCGCTCTCCACACTCTCTCGCTCGCTCTCACACTCTCTCTCTCGCTCTCACACTCTCTCTCTCGCACTCTCTCTCTCGCTCTCACACTCTCTCTCTCGCACTCTCTCTCTCGCTCTCACACTCTCTCTCTCGCTCTCACACTCTCTCTCGCACTCTCTCTCGCTCTCACTCTCTCTCGCTCTCACACTCTCTCGCACTCTCTCTCGCTCTCACACTCTCTCTCTCTCGCTCTCACACTCTCTCTCTCGCTCTCACACTCACACTCTCTCTCTCGCTCTCACACTCTCTCTCGCTCTCGCTCTCACACTCTCTCTCGCTCTCACACTCTCTCTCGCTCTCACACTCTCTCTCTCGCTCTCACACTCACTCGCTCTCACTCTCTGTCGCTCTCATCCTCTCGCTCTCTCTCTCATCTCTCGCTCTCACTCTCTCTCTCGCTCTCACTCTCTCTCTCTCTCGCTCTCACTCTCTCTCTCTCGCTCTCACTCTCTTTCTCTCGCTCTCACTCTCTCTCGCTCTCACTCTCTTTCTCTCGCTCTCACTCTTTCTCTCGCTCTCACTCTTTCTCTCGCTCTCACTCTTTCTCGCTCTCCCTCTTTCTCTCGCTCTCACTCTTTCTCTCGCTCTCACTCTTTCTCTCACTCTCTCTCATTCTCTTGCACTCGCTCTCTCTCTCACTCGCTCTCTCTCTCACTCGCTCTCTCTCTCACTCGCTCTCTCTCTCACTCGCTCTCTCTCTCACTCGCTCTCTCTCTCACTCGCTCTCTCTCTCACTCGCTCTCTCTCTCTCACTCTCTTGCACTCGCTCTCTCTCTCACTCTCTTGCACTCGCTCTCTCTCACTCTCTTGCACTCGCTCTCTCTTGCACTCGCTCTCTCTCTCTCTCTTTCTCTCTTTTACTCTCTCGGTTTACTTATCCGTATGCCCCCCCCCCCCCCCCCCCCGAAACCCAGAGAAAACTGAGTTTTAAGCATAGACTAAACAAATTGATACAGGATATGTTGAAGGGGGACTTTGCCACCCCCTTCCCCCCCACCCCCTACCCCCCTAACGACGTATTGTAATCATCAGTATATGGGGTCAGTCAGCCCCCCCAAACTAGACCATATTATTAAGGAGGGGAGTGGAGGCCCATTTTTAAAAATAACCTTGTCCGAAAATCACTTACCAGTCATTCGTGATCAGCATCTTCTATCTTCTAATCTGGTAAACTAAGCTTCATTAAGTATTGTATAGGTTCCTAAGCTCGTAATTATCAGACAATCCAGTAAGGTTTTTAAAGGAGAAATACGGTAAAGAATTACATAATAGGTATTATGTTAGCAAAAGCAAACTCATACCAAGCTACCATTACCACTTACGGCCGGAACCTTTAAGCTGGTATCACACGAGAGCCTTTATAGTCAACATTCGATGATCAACATTTTTCTGGCAACATTTCTGGAGTATTTCGCCCTGGTATCGGAAACTAGACTGATGGTAGATGAATTTTGGTAACCGAACTATCTTAAAAGTTGACCTAAGCTGCCAGACCAGTGTTAAGGATAAAATGTGAACCGGCCTCCCAATATAAGTATAGAAGGGTAAATCACTATCAATATATCCAATTACTGTATTGTATATAAATTAAGTAACACCCCGTTCTTAACATTAATCATCAACTACAAACCTCAATGCACTTGAATACACTAATGAAAGCATATGGTCCTCCCGGGATTCCAACTCGGGACACCACACCCAGAACATAAGCACCTAAACCATTACACCACCAACACCTTTTTTAGATTACAATTCATTCCGGTCCCTTGTTTTACCGGCCCTAGTCACACCGGCCTCCCTGTATACAAACCACACGGATATAATATATGAAAGATATAGTCGATTATATTTAGTTTAGGAAGGAATTTGATTATTGTGGGAGTCAAGAGAGTTCAGTTGATTTTCTGATGGCCTTATAAAATAGAATACAACAACAAAATTATCTCTCTCTCTCTCTCTCGGTAATTCTGTACTTATCCGGATGCTCCCTCTCGCCCAACCCCTGGAAACCCACAGAAAAGAATTGAGTTTTGGGCATAGACTAAAAAAAATGGATACAGGATATGTTGAGGCCCCCCCCCCCCCCCCCCCCCCCCCCCCCACACACACACACACACACACACCACAGTAAAGTGAAAAGTTTCTCCGGATACTGAAAGGGTTTAACAGCTTATCCAAGACAAGTAGCCCTACAGACACGGTGGACACCCCTTGAAATCCTCACAATGCAAGAGGACAACACGGCATGGGGGGCATCTCGAACCAGAACAGTGACAACAACCAACACTTAAGCTCCTCCCCACACCACACACAGCGCGCAAGTCTCCCACGCAGTCCTAGCAACCAACCCAGTATGTCCTTAGCAACGCACACAACATGTCCCTAGCAACCCAAATATATCCCTAGGAACGGCATGGAGGCATCTCGGACCAGATCAGTGATAAGCAACCAACACCTCGACTCCTCCCCCACACCACACACAGCGCGCAAGTCTAGCACGCAGCCCTAGCAACCAACACATGTCCATAGCAACCCACACGTCCATAGCAACCCTCACCACATGACCCTAGCAGCCTACACGTCCATAGCAACCCTCACCACATGACCCTAGCAACCTACACGTCCATAGCAACCCTCACATGGCCATATTCACTCTGGAGAGGACCAGTCCTCACCCGACAGGGCATAGTTATTTCACCTGGTATAATAATAATAATAATAATAGTTCTTAAAGCTAGCGCATGCTAAGCTAGCTAAGGATAGCTCAATAAGGCCGATTAGGCGTATTTCCATTGGGGTCCTGTACTACTACCCCATCCCTTTGCTCATGAGGGATGGTAACGACTCAGTGCTTGTGAAAAATCTTTAATGCGCCGAGCGTGGGCGCGAACCCGGGCCTTCTGGGTGGAAGTCCGAGACGCTAGTCACTACACCAAGCGAGCCGCTACCACCGCTACCACCACAACTACAACGACTACCACCACAGCTACCACAACTACTACCACAGGTACCATTACCATGGTAGGCTTCCCAAACCCTCAGCCTAAACAGCAGGGAAGGGTCCAAGGAAGTCCCATCTTCTGATACGCTAGTCCATAGAATACCAAGAGTTTTGACCAAAGTAATTATAGGGCCGGAGTTACTGGAACCGGAAGATCTGTGGGCCGGAGTGACTTGTTTCCCTTTTTGTATACCCTTTCAATACCAGTTTATTAATGTTTTTCTATCCACCTCCCTCCCTCCGTACTCCATTTATGGCCCACCCACCCTCCTCCCTCTCGTCCTCCCCACTGCATTAATTCTCCTCCCTCCCCACTGCATTCATCCCCCTGCCCTCCCCACTGCTTTCATCCCCCTTCCTCCCTCCCTCCCCACTGCATTCATCCCCCTTCCTCCCTCCCTCCCTCCCCACTGCATGCATCCCCCCCTCCCTCATCCCACTACATCCATCTCCCACCTTCCCTCCCTTCCTCCCCACTACATCCATCTCCCACCCTCCCTCCCTTCCTCCCACTGCATCCATCCCTCCCTCAATACTTAATGGACAGTATGCAGTTTCTATGTGTTTGTATTATATTCCACTAATTGTTTTAATATCAATTTGTGGTGTAATAATGTGCTAATACTTTTCATTGCTATCTCAACTAATAACACACCATATTAACTGGCTAGGCATACGATATATCTATAGTAACTACCACCGACAATGATAGGGGTTGTGTATGTGTAGGGTCCGTAGACTTTATCACTTTAATGCTATACCGGTACACACTTAACTCTTAGACGATACCATGACGCTTTTTCTGTTTTCGGGCTATTATTAGATGATTTTATTCAGATTGGGAAGGGCATATGGAAGCCAGAGGGTTAGTTGAGATAGTCTTTACCCATATAATTCCCACATATACTTCCTAAATTATATTAAATCGTCTATCGATAGCCAGAATAAACTGTTAAAATGCGTCACAATCTTCAAAGGGTTAAATAATCAAGGATATGGAAGAGGTGTATGTATGTATGTATGTATGTATTTAATGGGCTGAACGTCATGCAATCTGAATACTAATGAGGCTAAACATGAGGGAGAAGTGGACCAGAAAAACGACCCATCTCCCCTTAATGAATTTTTATTTTACCGGTATTAGAAATCTGACAATGTTACTAATGATTATAATTCTTCCTTCCAGAATGTGTGGGTTTTGGTGCTTACGTATTAACTGCCAACGCTACCACCACCACTACGACTACTGCCAACACCGCTACCACCACAACTACTACCACGGCTACTACAACGGCTATCACAACTACTACCACCACGACTACTACTGCGACTACTGCCAACACCGCTACCACCAGATCGATCACTATTAACTGTCAACGCTACCATCACGACGACTACTGCCAACACCGCTACCACCACAACTACAACGACTACCACCACAGCTACCACAACTACTACCACAGGTACCATTACCACCACTAACCACCAACACTAAGGTGCCGGCCGAGTGGAATGGGTGGATAAGGGTGACAGCTGGAGTAATCTGCTATAGAAGGGTTTCTGCAAAAGTGAAAGCGAAAGTATACAAGACGGTAGTGAGACCAGCTATGGTGTACGGTATGGAGACGGTGGCATTGGCAACAAGACGGGTGGCAGAGTTGGAGGGGTAGCAGAGTTGAAGATGCTGCGATTTTCTTTTGGAGTGACAAGGATGGACATAATTAGAAATGAGTATATTAGAGGGACAGCGCATGTACGACGGGACAAAGCGAGAGAGGCGAGATTGAGCCGGAAGGTGGTTTGGACATGTGCAGAGGAGGGATGTGGAGTATGTTGGGAGAAGGATGCTTGGGATGGAGCTACCAGGCAAAACTAAAAGAGGAAAGCCAAAGAGGAGGATCATGGATGCAGTGAGAGAGGACATGTTGGTGTGATAGCAGGGGACAGCGTGAGATGGAGGCGAGTGATCTGCTGTGGCGACCCCTAAGAGAAACAGCCGAAAGAAGATCACCAACACTACGACTACCACCACAGGTACCACAACTACCACGACTACAACCACAGCTACCACGACTACAACCAGATACCACAACTACCATCACTACTACTACCACGGCTGCCACAGCTCCCACCCCCATTAAAACCACTACAGCTACCACAATTACCGCCACTACCACTATAATCACCTCAACTACTACCACCACGAAAATGGTTACCACTATAACCACCACTACTATTTCCACCACGGCTACCACAACTATGTCTACCACCACCACCACCACCACAGCTACTACCACGGCTACCACCATATCAGCTACCACAACTACAACCACTACTACAACCACTACGTTTACTACCTCGGCGACTACCACCACCACGACTACCACCATTAATTACAGTTAAGAGAAAACAAAAATCAAATGAAATAAACATCTCTACCGAAACTAGTACCAGTGCCATCTATACCACAACCACCACCACCACTACCACAACAACCACCACCACCACTACCACAACAACCACCACCACCACCACTACCACAACAACCACCATCACAACAACCACCACCTGCTACCACCACCACTACCACTTGTACGATCTCTACCACCAATATAACAACCACCACCACCACTACCTCAACAACCACCAATACCACCTCAACAACCACCAATACCACAACAACCAGCAGAACATCTCGACCACAACTACCACCACTACCTCAACAACCACCAATACCACCTCAACAACCACCACTACCACAACAACCAGCAGAACATCTCGACCACAACTACCACCAGTACGATCTCCACCACTACGACCACCACTACCACAACTAACCCAAGGTAAGTTATTGATCCCTTGGTATAAGGCTAAATTTAACCCTTTGAAGATTATGACGCAGTTTAGCAGTTTTTCTGGCTGTCAAGAGACGATTTTATACAGCTTAGGAAGGATCTGTTGGAATTATTGAGGTAAAAGACTATCTCAACCCTCCTAACTTACGCAGAGTTGATGAATAGATAATCACACACATTAACTTAACCCTTTCAAGATCCAAGACGCATTTCTTTTGTTTTCTGGTAATTATTAGACGATTTTATTCAGATTAGGAAAGGTATATGGAAGTCAGAGGGTTGATTGAGATAGCCTTTACCCTTTCAATACCCACAGATCCTTCCTAAGCTGCATAACATCGTCTAATGATAGCAACAATAATCTGCTAAAACGCGTCAGAGCTTCAAGGGGTTAAAAAATCAAGGTTTAGAGTGCGTGGATAGTCAGTACTTTAATACTAAGTTCTTCTTTTATACTACGTTTTTCGTTTGTTATGGATTAATCTGAGACAGAATGTATAAATAAGTAGCACATTGCGTAAATACAAAATTTTACCAATTACCAGTACTTAGTTACAAATGGACTTTCAAATTTGAGACTGAAAATTTCGATTCTTGGCTCAGGGAAGGCGAATTTGGAGAAACTGACACAAGTCCAGCAAATTAAAATGTAGAGAAGGTAGGCTAAAATGATGTGGTAAATCGATTGGTGTAGGTTAGAAAGGTGTAGCGTTAATTTTGGGCGTAGTAAATTCGGGCGTTTTGGGAAGTTATTGGGCCAGACAGCCAGACTAGCCCAGCGCGCGTGGATCACCAAGTCCTTTATTATTTGGTTATTATTGAATATTATTTATTTTTTAAGGGTGTTTATGAAACGGACAATATTATTGAGTGCATATTTGTGAGAATAAACCACTAATTTCAACCACATTTACTTATGATTCACGTTTTATGAATAAAGCAGCACTAATTTATTCGTAACTTTCTTTAAATACAAAAAATTTAAAAATCTGAAAAAATTCAATTCTAGAAATAAATCGAACTACCTATTGTCAAAGTCTCAACCTTGTAACTCAAAAACTACACAAGTTACTGGACTTTCAAATTTGTGACTGAAAATTTCGATTCTTGGCTCAGGGGAAGCGAATATAGAGAAACTGACACAAGTATAGAATGAAAAAAGTATAAAGAAAGTCTAAAATAATGCGGTAAATCCATTGGTGTAGGTTAGAATGCTGTAGCGTTATTTTGGGCGTGGTAATTTCGGGTGTTTTAGGCGTTTTTTGGGCGACTCAGGCAGCCAGCCAGCCCCACGACCAATGCGCGCGCTACCGTTTTCTATACAACCCAGTTCAGCAGAGACATTTATAAGAACATAAGAACATAAGAAAATGGGAGTCTGCAGAAAGCCGATTGGCCTAAGCAAGGCAGATCCCTGTCCCACACAACCCCAATTACAAAGCCCAATTATAGGCTCAACACTCTAATACCCTGAGGATCATCTTACCAAAACGGTTAGAGATTAACGCAGGATTACGGGGGTCTGCAGAGCGCTGATTGGCCCAACCCTGCTGATCCCCCTTCACACCCAACCCTTCTCGTCCATATGCTTATCCAATTTTATCTTAAAGCTCCCTATCGTTTTTAATCCCACTATAGCACTTGGTAGTCCATTCCACCCATCTACAACTCTGTTACCAAACCAATATTTGCCTATATCTTTTCTGAAACGAAATTTATCTAATTTGAAACCATTGGTACGAGTTCTTTCGCTATCACTGAGCTTTAGTACATTTGTCATGTCCCCTTTGTTAATCCCACTAACCCACTTGAACACCTCTATCATATCCCCTCTAACTCTGCGTCTCTCTAACGAATGTAAGCCTAATTTCTTCAACCTTTCTTTATACGGAAGATTTCTAATATTATGGATCATTTTTGTCATTCTACGTTGTACTCTCTCCAATGAATCTATGTCCATTCTGTAATAAGGACACCAAAATTGAACAGCATAATCCATATGGGGTCTCACTAATGACAAGTAAAGTTTTAAGATAACATCAGCAGTTCTGTTACTCACACTCCTTGAGATGAACCCGAGAATCCTGTTTGCCTTGTTTCGAACGCTTATACACTGTTGTCTAGGCTTCAAATCATTGCTAACAAACACACCTAGATCTTTCTCACAATTCGAGTTTTCTAATTCCACATTAGCTAGTTTATATTTAACATTTGTATGCATCTTCCCTATCTTTAATACCTTGCATTTGTCAATGTTAAACTTCATCTGCCAATTTACTGACCATTCGTGTAAGGTATCTAGATCCCTTTGGAGGCACTCTATATCTCTATCTGAATCAATTGTTCTCCCCATCTTGGTATCGTCTGCAAATTTACTTATCCTACTAGTTATACCTAAATCAAGGTCATTTATGTATATAACAAACAACAGAGGACCTAATACAGATCCCTGGGGGACACCACTTTTGACTGCTCCCCATTCTGACTTCGTACCATTTATGCTGACTCTCTGCTTCCTACCAATTAGCCATGACCTAATCCATCCCAACAACGCCCCACCTATTCCATGCGCCTCAACCTTTCTCATCAATCTCTCGTGGGGGACTCTGTCGAAAGCTTTACTGAAATCTAAATATATTATATCATATGACTTGTCATTATCTACTGCTTCATATACCTCTGAGAAAAAACTAAGCAAATTAGTAAGGCAAGAACGTCCCTGAGTGAATCCATGCTGAGAAGAATTTATTAAATTAAATGTATCTAAGTGGTTTCTAATTTTACTAGCAATAATTGACTCTAGTAGCTTTCCTATGATTGATGTAAGACTAATGGGACGGTAATTGGATGCTATTGATTTGTCACCTTTTTTGAAGATCGGAACTACGTTTGCAAGCTTCCAAGCTTCTGGAACTATACCTGTCTCCAATGACTTGTTAAATAAAAATGTTAATGGGTAACTTAACTCATCCCTACATTCTTTTAATACTCTAGCATATACCTCATCAGGACCAGGCGATTTATGAGGTTTCAGTCTGTCAATTTCCTTAAGCACATCATTTCTACTTATAGTAACCGTACTTAACCTATTTTCTATACTATCGCTATATACCTTACGGACTTCTGGAAACTGTGCCAAATTTTCATTAGTGAAAACGGAAAGAAATTGACCATTTAATGTACTGCACATTTCTAAATCATTTTCTGTCATTTCTCCTATCGAAGTTTTAAGGGGACCAATTACATCTCTAACCTTGGATTTATATAGTTGGTAAAAAGCTTTAGGATTATTTTTTGAGTCATTGGCAACCTTAATTTCATAATTTCTTTTTTCTTTCCTAATATCCTTTTTTACCTGTCTTGATAGATTCTGATAGTAAGCAAGTAGGTGAATTTCGCCTTTTCTAATTTTTCTATATATTCCTCTCTTTTGTCCTAGAAGATCTAATAGTCTATTATTCATCCATTTGGGTTGGTTCTGTGTTGATCTAAATTTTCTTTTGGGGATGTATTTATTTTGTGCATTGAATACTGACTTGATAAAATTATCGTATGTATCTACCAAGGTTGACGTCTCTTCCTGACTTAAGATGACAGGTGCCTGAGAAGGGGTACACTCATTTGGACACCTGGATCGACTTAATTTTTTGACCATAGGGTCCGCTAATAGGGCTCTTCTTAACCCACCATAATTGGCTTTTCTAAAGTCAGGTATTAATGTTGTATTCTCTCTGGTATTACCTTTCCATTGTATATTAAAATACACAGAATTGTGGTCACTATTTCCTAGGTGGTCCCCTATCTCTACATTATTTACCATATGTTCATTGTTACTGAAAACTAAATCGAGAATATTATTACCTCTAGTCGGCGTATCTATGAATTGAAATAGAAAACTATCTTGTACTACCTCTATAAACTCCTCAGAATCAGAGTCTCCTATTTGATGCTGCCAATCTATATTCGGAAAATTAAAATCCCCCATAATGCACACATTGCTAAACCTTGATGCCATTTTAATTTCCTCCCATAATGACGTTCCGTCATTTCTACTCATATTTGGCGGTCTATACATAACTCCAATAACTATGGTCTCACTACCTTCGTTAACCTCTACCCAAACACTTTCATTATCGTTATTTAGTCTAATACCTGATTTAATACAGCTTTTTAATGTACTCCTGACAAACACTGCTATACCGCCACCCCTCTTACTTGTTCGGTCATATTTAAACAAACTATATCCTGGTATATCAAATTCTGCTAAAAAATGCCTGGTTTCTGTATTAATCCACGTTTCAGTTAGCGCTATTATGTCTATATTTTCTTTGCTAACAAGGGCTCTAAGTTCGTTCATTTTGTTACATAGACTCCTACAGTTTGTGTAATATACTCTCAATTTACTTCTTTTCTTTATACCTAATTTACCTTTGTTTTTAGCGACATTTCCATCTTCTGTTGCACCATCACTACTATTATTTGCATTATAGTCATCATTTTTAGCATGAGACTGAATATCCTTATCGCTTTCGCCTGACGCTAAAATTGTTCCAATTAACCTCTCATTTACACTCTCAATATTTCTGTTCAAAACCCCACAACCACCCTATCTAAAGAACTAGCTAATGTAGAAACCCCTAACCGTGAAAGATGAACCCCATCCCTTGCGTACATCCCATCTCTCCCATAGAAACTATCCCAGTTATCAATGAATGGTATTGCTTTTTCTTTGCAATATTTCTCCAAACGGCAATTGACACCAATCGCCCTGGATGTCCATTCCTTGGGAACTCCTCTTCTGGGTAGGATACAATGTACTACAGGGATCCCTCCCTTCATCCTAACTTTATCTAACACATCCCGATACTGCTGCAGCAGTTCCTCACTTCTACCCTTACCAACATCGTTACTCCCGGCACTGAGACAGATAATGGGGTTATCTCCACTATCTTCCAAGATGTGGTCCATCTTCTCTAAAACCCTCCCAACTCCATGGCCAGGCAGACACACAACCTTCCTAAGTTTAGTGCGGGTAGCCCTAACTAAATGTCTTACCATGGAGTCGCCCACAATCGACACAGACTTACCTTCTCGGGACACAGACTTACCTTTCCCTCGGGAGGATCCAGCAGCTGCAGTTGGAGAACCCCCGGTGGTGGCAGAAGGTCCCTTGGTGGTGGTGGTGGTGGGGGTAGTGGTGGTGGTAGGTAGCACAGCGTCAGAGGTTGGAGCTGAGTCGGCGGCAGGCACTTCGGTTATCCCTCCCTTATCCTGACTATCTTTTCCCTCACATTCGTCTCGCAAAGGAGAGAATGTATTTGTCACACTCATACCTATTCTACTATCCTGCTTCTTGAGTGTGACTTTCCCACCCGTATTTTTAACAACCTGCCATGAATACAATTTTTCATCAACTTCCTCCCTTTTCCCCTTACTTGACTTTATTTCCTCTTGGCTAAGCTTGAAAGCTAGATTTTCGTCTTTAATCAAATCCACTTCCCTCTGAAGTTTAACATTAACCTCCCTTAGAGCCAAGACCTCTTCCTTCACCACAACCATCTCCTCTCTTACCTGGAGAATAAGATGATGCAGATCAGTTAGAGACTCGCACTCCATACCTGCCATGATCCCAATAAGCTTAGCGAGGAACAAGAAACTAAGTACAGAAAAACAAAAACAAGTAAACTAACAGCTAAAAACTGAGCTATAACACTTTTATATAACACGAGTGCACTGCCCCCAAACACAGGTAGGTGTAATGGTCACTAAAGGTCACTGGTAAGTGGTCCGGGCAGGAGCTCAGATTAACACAACCTTCTCTGTCACTGACTGTCACTGAACTGAACTTATATGCAACTTGGTTCTTTGTACTGTCAACATATCCTGCAGTTTGTAAATACTTTCACGCATTTATGACGCAGAGGTTGCCAGATTAGCAATACAAATTTGAGTTCTCTCACTCTTATAATTACCTCTCCAAAATTAGTTTTCTGCCCACAGCTAACTCAAAGACAACTACAGAGGTTGAAGTAACTAAATTAAAGGTTTCTAAATACCCCTGATGGTAACAAAGACTTTAAAGTATCCCCTATAGGCTCAAAATCATCGCGTCATATGCGTGAAAGGGTTAGTCTTTATTTAATTAATTTTAAAGATCCGTACTTTTGTTAATGTTTCTCAGTCGCGTATTATAGTGATTAATAGTCCTTATTACTAATATTTAGAACCTGTACTATTAACTATTTCGTAGTCGAATATTCTAATCGATTATTAATTATTTTTATTCTTCTCTTTTTCAGGATTTGAGTTGTTGCCTGCCAACTCTACGCAACTGCCAACACTGCGAGATAATGGACTCTGCCAACACATCCCAACCTACCAACTGCCAACACATCCCAACCTACCAACTGCCTGGGGTGAGTTACTGCTTAATTTATTACAGTATATATAGTTATATACTCTGTTCGCGACAAGTAGGCCAATAATGAGTTTCTTTTTCACAAATTGAATGTTCAACAAGTACGAGAAATATGAAATATTATTATGTTTTTTACATCTAAACTCAATTAATGAAGTCAACAAATATATACATGTGGCACTCCGAGGACTCGAACCCAGGATACTCACATCGAAATTCCACGCACTATGCATTACGCTATCAAGACACATATACAAATATAGGTAGCGCCAGCGAACTTGACAATAATGTTGACCCCTTAACCTCTGAAGCTCTGACGCGTTTTAGCAGTATATTTTGGTTATCATTAGACGATTTTATGCAGCTTAAGAAGGATCTGTGGGTATTAAAAGGGTAAAGACTCTCTCAATCAACCCTCTGACTTCCACATACCCTTCCTAATCTGAATAAAATCGTCTAATAATTGCCAGAACACAGAAAAGAAATGCGTTTTGGAGCTTGAAAAGGTTAACTGCTTATAACTCGAAATTAATGAAAGCAATCGGGCTGACGTTTCTATCATTTGGGAAGAGTCCACCAAGAAATAGGTGTGTGAATATTTACAGCCAGTTTGCTCTAGGCCCTTTTGAGTTACAGAGAGGTCAGAGATCAAGATTATTGTATAAAAATTCTGACTTGTTGAAAAAAGTGCGATTTGTGGACTTACGAATGTGGATAGAGAAAACCTGTGACAAGTTGTATAAAAAAACGTTTAATGAAAGGGTTAAATTATGCGGTTAATCGAATGGCATAAGTTAGAAAAGTGTAGGTTAATTTGGGCGTGGTGAATTAGGGCGATTTTAGCTGGACTTTGCACCAGGCAGCCAGAGTGCGTGGATCACCAAGTACTTCAATATCTACATTATTCACTTGTTATTACAGTTTCTTACTGTTGTGAATTTTCATATAGAACGGAATATATAATTAAGTGCATAATTGTGTGAAGGAACAACTGCTTTCAACCACATTTACGTATAGTTCACGTTTCATTTGTAAAGCTGCACTAATTTATTCATATCTCTCGAACAAAATACAAATTGAAAAATCTGAGAAAGTGCATTTCTCTGAACAACTAGAACTACTCATTGTCACAGTCTCAGCCTTGTAACTCGAAAATTGCAAAAGTTATTGGACTTTCAAATTTGTGACTGAAAATTTCGATTCTTGGCTCAGGGGAGGCGAATTTGGAGAATCTGACACAAGTCCAGCAAAGAAAAAAGTATAAAGAAAGTCTAAAATGATGCGGTAAATCCATTGGTGTAGGTTAGAATGCTGTAGCGTTATTTTGGGCGTGGTGATTTCGGGCGTTTTAGGCGTTTTTGGGTGACTCAGGCAGCCAGCCAGCCAGCCCCAGGACCAACGCGCGCACTACCGTTTTCTATACAACCCAGTTCAGTAGAGACGTTTAATTGCAACTCGGTTTTTTTGTACTGTTAACATGTCCCGCAATATTATTGATAATTAGACATAATCAGAAAGTTTATAACTATTCCTTTCATTATTGATGCTTGATAATACCATCGTATTTCGTTGCTTACCTCGCATTACTGAAAAACATTCCATTTGTGAAAAATAGTAGTTTTATTTATGATTTATGTGAGCTCTCATCTTGGTAATCTATTGCCCAAATTAATTTATTGTTTCTTGTTTTCAGGATCTGCTTGTGAACTCTGCCAGCTCTACGAGACTGCCAACAACTATGGACTCTACCAACACACCACAAGCTACCAACACCATCACCTAACTATGGACTCTGCCACCACAACCTACGAACTGTCTGGGGTGAGTTACTGCCCAACTCATTATACTCTGTGCATGACACATAGGCCAATAATCAGTTTTTATTTCCACAATTTGAAAGTTAAAAAGTTTACTAGAAATATGTATCATAATCGTCGCTGAATAATTAGTATCTTATTTCCATATGTTAATGTAACTGTTGAACATTCAAAGACAAAACTAATTACTGGCCTACTTGTCGTGAACATAGTATTGTTTAATTGATTATATATGATCTCAGCGCTTGTCAATCTATTGCCCAAATTAATGTTTTGTTTCTTGTTTTTCAGGATTGGGGTGGCTGCCCGTGGACTCTGCTGCCTGTGGACTCTGCTGCCTGTGGACTCTGCTGCTTGTGGACTCTGCCGGTTGCTGCCTTAGGACTCTACCGCCGCTGCTAGAGACTGCCCACGCCACTACGATTCAAGGGGAGTGATAGTTGTGTTTTGTTTGTAGTTAGTTGTAGTTAGATGTAGTTAGTAGTAGTTAGTTGTAGTCGTAGTATGTAGTCGTAGTGGTGGTGGTGGTTAGGTTAGGAGGGGAGGGTAGGTTAGGAGTAGTCGTAGTTCGTAGTCGTAGTAAGTAGTCGTAGTATGTAGTCGTAGTATGTAGTCATAGTATGTAGTCGTAGTTAGTAGTCGTAGTATGTAGTCGTAGTAAGTAGTTGTAGTTAGTAGTCGTAGTTAGTAGTCGTAGTTAGTAGTCGTAGTAAGTAGTCGTAGTTGCATGGTATGAATGGTGTGTGTTAGGTTAGGCTAATCTATTTTTCCCTTTCAGATCAGATAGGTTTTATTACCTTTACTCTAATCTTTGCTATTTTTCTTATTACTTCACAGTTTTGTTGCTTTGATGATGTCCCCTCTCCCCCCCTTCTTCCCCGAGTTGGTTCCCTCCTTCAGCTTCAATATTTTGCTTTGCTTTAATTTCAATAATGATTGTATTTGCCTTAAATGTAACTTATGATATATTCTATCACTTGAATTCATAACTCTGTATTTGCTATTAACTTCACTTGATATAATATTGTTATATATCGTCTTTGTCACGCGAACTTTGCTTAATAAAACAAAAAAATAACTTCTATCTTTTATTGATCACTATATTATAAGCTATGACTTTTATAACTGATAAAAACTTAGAAAAATAGTTCTCAATTATAAATAAAGTTCCAATATATGGACTTAGAAAAAATAAATAAAAAGAGAACTTATAAAATAAAACAATTAACTTAGAAAAACTAGTTCTCAATTATAAATAAAATTCCAATATATGGACTTAGAAACAAAAATAAATAAAATATGAAACTACACATATAAGAGAACTTAGAAAAAAATAGTTCTCAATTATAAATTAAATTCCAATATATGGACTTAGAAAATATACTGAATATGAAAAGAACTTAGAAAAACTATACTTGAATAACTTAAAGTAATAATGAACTTGTAATAACAAAAAAAATATAATGGATATTAAAAAGAATATATCGACTTAGTATTTTATTGATCAGTCAGACATACATTTGTATAATATCTTACAAAACACTGTACATACAGTATATAAACTTTAAGTAACAGGACAAACAAAAATATAATGGATATTAAAAAGAATATATAGACTTAGTATTTTATTGATCAGAGTCGGACATACATTTTTATATTATCTTACAAAAATCATATACTTTTAATACTTCGTTATTTTTGTATTACCCTTACTGGTTTTATATATCTTCTAACAAATGAACAAAGTTTTGCTTTTATATTACGTACCTAAAGTACTTTATACCGAACTTGCTTTGTGACCATAGTATAACTTTTGGTTCACTACATTATTTGCCCAATATTTACATGTACAGTAATTTTCTTTAAGTACATCTTTATAATTATTAATTTTCCAATAACCATTGGGCTTTCGGGAATTTTCCATATAGATTTATTTTGGAATTTAAGCTTATAATATAGTTTCATTGGCAATGCAGTTGGCATTTTTTAGAATTCTTAATCATTGATTTCAGTTTAACTTTTGTTTAATAGCCAAGCTGTTAAGTAATACTTTTATATTTTTTTCAATGTTCTTAAATGTGCCGTCTATATATAATTCTTCTCCGGTTCAATCTAGTTCATCAGCCAAGTTAACATGTCTACACCTGGACTATCTCCCTCTCCCACCAGGCAGTACTGAGGTAAGTCGGTGTTATAATAATAATGTTAACCATCTACTAGTTTATAGCCTAATTCTAGCCTATTTGGTTTATTAAGTAGTGTTGAATAATTTTGACACTAGCTTATGTATAGTGGGCAGCTTTTGGGGGGAGGTTGGGGCTCCGAATTATTGCAAGTTTTTCTTCCTGTGGTGTGTGAAGTAGTGTTAAGTGGAGTAGGGATGTTGGCAAAATGAGAAAGTCGGTTGGCATTGTGATTAGTGTGAGATATGATTTGTGAATGCTGGCAGAGTACGTGATGAACGTAGGGTAGAGATATATTCATTATTTGAGTAAGTGTATGTTTAGGTGTTAAAAGTGTACGGTCAAATTAGGGTAAGGTAGTTATATGCCAATTAAATGTGTGTACGACTGTTGGCAAAGTAGAGTGTAGATTGTTGGCAGAGATAAGAGTTGACAATCATTGAATCTAAATGTTGGCAGTGTGATTAAGTGTGTTGGCAGTATTCAGTGGTCTTGGTAATTACGTGGTGTTGGCCAAGTGGTGTATAGGTGTTGGTTAATTTAATCATTGAAGGTATAATGCAACTGGAGCTATGTACAATAAATAAGCATATGTGTTGGCAGTGAAATGTGTTGAATTGGGTTATTTGAAGTGTTGGTAGTGATATTTGTTGTGTTGGCAGTGAAATTTGATGTGTTGGCAGTGAAATTAAGTCTGTTGGTAGTGTACTTTGTGTGTTGACAGTGGCATTTGGTGTTTTGGCAGTGATTTGGTGTGTTCTAAGATTTGGTGTTTTGGCAGTGATTTGGTGTTCTAATAGTTGTTGTGTTGGTAGTGTTCAGTGTTCTCAATATGACCTGTGGTTGTCTATCAAAGTATTGCCTATCCCAAAGTTAATTGATATCCTAAAGTTATGTGACTGGAGCTATGTGCAAATTAGGATTCAATCTCTCTTATCCCCATGCATTTGTTTTTACTGGCCGTATCCCATAGAACTGTTCATGTTATTTTAGGTAATTTATATATTTAAGTATTAGGTGGTTTTATGTAATTGTAAACTATTGTATATATGTAATTACTGGGGTCACTAAGCTATATATTCCTGAACTATATATCTACTGATCTATTCTTCCCATGTAACAGGTGTATATCTACCAATGTAACTATCATAATCTATCCCATGTCACTATTGCTATTTGCCTGCTTATCCCAAACCCATATAGCTCTTCCTACCTACCTCTCCAAGAATCTAGATATATTAGGTATTGAAAGTCATCCCTCCTCACCCTCACCCAGACATCCCTCCTCACACCCAGTCATTCCTCCTCACCCTCAGTCCCTCCTCACCCTCACCCAGTCATCCTCCTCACCCTCACAGTCATTCCTCACCCTCACCCAGTCATCCCTCCTCACCCTCACCAGTCATCCCTCCTCACCCTCACCCAGTCATCCCTCCTCACCCTCACCCAGTCATCCCTCCTCACCCTCACCCAGTCATCCCTCCTCACCCTCACCCAGTCATCCCTCCTCACCCTCACCCTCCTCACCCTCACCCAGTCATCCCTCCTCACCCTCACCCAGATCCCTCCTCACCCTCACCCAGTCATCCCTCCTCACCCTCACCCAGTCATCCCTCCTCACCCTCACCCAGTCATCCCTCCTCACCCTCACCCAGTCATCCCTCCTCACCCTCACCCAGTCATCCCTCCTCACCCTCACCCAGTCATCCCTCCTCACCCTCACCCAGTCATCCCTCCTCACCCTCACCCAGTCATCCCTCCTCACCCTCACCCAGTCATCCCTCCTCACCCTCACCCAGTCATCCCTCCTCACCCTCACCCAGTCATCCCTCCTCACCCTCACCCAGTCATCCCTCCTCACCCTCACCCAGTCATCCCTCCTCACCCTCACCCAGTCATCCCTCCTCACCCTCACCCAGTCATCCCTCCTCACCCTCACCCAGTCATCCCTCCTCACCCTCACCCAGTCATCCCTCCTCACCCTCACCCAGTCATCCCTCCTCACCCTCACCCAGTCATCCCTCCTCACCCTCACCCAGTCATCCCTCCTCACCCTCACCCAGTCATCCCTCCTCACCCTCACCCAGACATTTTATTTTGTAGTTAGTTTCGTGAACTTACCGTTTCTATTATCTGGCAATGTATTCCAATATTTCAAATTTGTATTTATAATAATTTGTAAAGTTTTCTTTCAATTTATCGAGCGTGTAGTAATCGTTTGTTCTATTCATTCAAAAATGAAGATTAATTAATTTAAGTTGGATTTCAAGCCTTTAATATTAGTTTAATTGGCTTTGCTATTCTTGTTGATTTCAGTTTAATTTCAGTAATCGTTATCCAAAAATATTTTTGCGATATTGGATTACAATAATAATTAGTTTAATTTTTTGCATTCAAAGTAAATATGAATAACCATCAGAAATATATATGATTTATCTACAATATTGGATTACATCAACAGGTTGGAATCAATAGTCAAGACTCAAATATTTTATTTTTTATTTTTATTAAGGTAGCGTTGTCCATTGGTCCAGGGTCCTCAGTCTGGTCGCAGCAACACATCACATCTGTAAAAAGATTAAAATATTGAGGCACCAGAAATACAGGAGTTTCAAGGAGGGGGTCGGGGGTCCTGAGGGGGGTACAAGGGGGGGGAGGGTCCTGAGGGGGGTCCAAGGGGGGGGGGGGGTCCTGAGGGGGTAGAGGGGGGCCTGAGGTGGGGGTCCTAAGGGGGGGGGGGGGTCCTGAGGGAGGGGGTAGAGGGGGGGGGCCTGAGGGGGTTAGAGGGGGGTCCTGAGGGGGACCCAGGGGTTGGGTGGGGGGTACCAGGGATAGGATGGGGGTCCTGGGGGGGGGGGGGGGGGGGGGTTCTAGTTTTTAGTTATATATTAATATTTTTCGTTCAGTCTCCTATATAACCATTCCACACCCGCTACGAGTTTTTCCCTTTCCCTTCCCTGGTAGTTCATCCTATCCCCATCCCAGATAGACCTTCCCTTCAGCCCTAGTTTGTTCTATTCTGTTCTATTGTGCACACTAGTTCTATTCTGTATTCTGGCTAAATCTATTATCCTCCCTCCTTCCCTGGTACATCAATACCCTCCCCCCAAACACACATAAGAAAAGTCAGGAATATATTTGTAATGTATATTTTATTGTCAGGAATATATTTGTAATGCATATTTTATTGTCAGGAAGCAGTCAAGAAGTTGTCGGTGTCAAGTATGGGATATGAGCAGACAGTATCAAGAAGGACAGACGGTAGGAGTAAAGCAGATGCAGCAGAAAAGGCTATGCACAGCAGAACGGGTGACAACGACAGCAGAACGGGTGCAACAACAGACAGCAGAACTGGTGACAACAGACCGAGTACATCGAAAACAGACAAGGAATTAACGATGAGGTAGGAGCGAGCTTGCTATGGTTGGTCAAACAAATTGATCTGTTTTGACTAAGATTTGTTTGGTATATTATCTGTCTTTATGAAGATGTTTATGTGTTGAATATATATGGAGAGATATTGAGTGAGCTGGAGTATTCAGTATGAAGTTGTAGGTATTCCATTTGAGTTGGTAGGTAGTGAAGTGTGAACATAAATTAGTGGATGGTGATGAGTCTAGTTATTGAATATAACTTTATTCAGGTTGAAAGGTGGGATTCAAACAAGATGTGGACAGACGAGAGCAAAGCGACTATTGGACACACATCAACGACTGCCACAGCATCAATGGACCCTTCAACAGTGGAGCGAAAGCATCATGAGGAGTCGAGAGAGGCACCATTGCAGCGAACAGCGACGATTCGGTGAGCAAAACTAAATATAGTTGTATGGGAAAAAGAGGTCAGTCAGTCAGTCTACCTAACTTCATTAATAAGTCTAAGGGGAACAAGAGGCCCCTAAGAAAAGGAAAGAAAGAGGAGATATAAAACAGTGTGCCCATCAGAGTAGGCCACCCTTCATTCACTCCTTGATATATTCCAAATCAGTGCATCAACTTTATGATTGACATTTTACTTTACAATTACAGTATAGATCTGTATTAATGGAATTATGAAAGCTAAACAAATCATTGAAAGATTAAATATAAATACTAATTATAACTAGTTAAATTAGATCTTAGTCTAAAATTATACCAAATTCCTGTAAAGTGCTTATCATATTGTTAATGCAATTATTGATACTAGTATTCAAGAGTTGGGCAAACACTGGAGAATAATGGTTAAAGTTTAAATTTACTCCTCTAAACAGGATTATATAACTATCTTGTAGAATTTATGTGATTACTGAAAACATTGATTTAATCACTACAAACAAAACTATGCCAGCTGTACAACAAATGTATCAAAGACTTTAATATCGGTCATCAATATTTACCTAAACAAATGGACCTTTTAAGTAAAGCATTAGGACTGCTAGTATTCTAAAGACAGGAGTCATAGGTCTAAAGTTATATCTGTTGTACGAATAGGCTTTAATACCTTTGAAGTAGTCCTAAGGAAATAATCCAATTTACAGTACAACCATTTACGTTAATATTTATCACGAGTCTAGCTAGGCATGTAGGCTTCACGTTAAGTATTGCAACAACTTATAAATGAAATTACAGTCCTTAGCCATGGGGGGGGGGGGGGGACTGATATTTGCAGATATTTTGATAGAATCATGGGCATAACTGCTTAAAACGAGGCATAGGTGCTCAACAAGGCCATCTAAAAGCTTACATCGGAGTCCACCTAGGATTAACATTAAATCAAAATTTGGATGGCCCTTGGTAATTATTTTGTAGTCACAATGGCCTGTGTTTTATTAGTCAGTGAGACAAGTGGTACAGTGACAATATGAGCAGCCTGTTTTACCAATTACATTAGAGGCCTAGTATATTGTTCTCCAGTGAAGGACAAATTTGCAAAGTATTTTACGTGGGGTTACTTTAGACCGATATTGAGTTTATTCTAAGCTGGTCTATGATAATTGTTCATCTACAATGGCATTTACATCTGTCTCGGCAGGTTAACTAAGATAGATTCAATTCAATTGGTCACATTATACGAGTGAAAACAATGAAGTTTCATAGTATATCTCAATTATAATTTTCTTAGTCTCCAGTGTTTTGCATACTAGTATAAAACCTACTGTATTAACTTCCAAGACTGAAGTGACTACATACTAATATTAACAAGGGTACAGTCAATATAAATAGTTAGCCGACACTTCTGACGTGAAACAAATCTTACTAGTTGCACAGGCTATTGAAAGTACATGAGGACTGTCAAGGAAATTTTTTAACTTATAATTGCACTGTATTTGAGCAGGATTTTGGGCGAACTATTTTGGTTTCGACTAACTGGCACCATTTTTCTAGATCGAACTAAAGGAAATTCGTACATTTGGCAACACTGATATTACAATACAAACTTATGAATTTATAGAACGTATGCATAGAGGAATAATTACAGTCTGATAAGTTACCCTTTGAAAGCATATTAATAATGATAAACCCATCTAAGGAAATAAAGGTACATCTAATAACCAAGGGAAGGTCTATCTACTGTACTGTATATACAACTATAATATTTAGTTTATAGTCTAGTCAATCAAACCGATTTTGATATAAGTAACACCCCGTTCTTTAATATTACTATAAAATACAAACTCCTATTTACTTTAATAAACTAATTAAAGCATATGGCCCTCCCGGGATTCGAACTCTGGACACTACACTCAGAACATAAGCACTTAAACCTCTATATACTCAAGACCCGTCCTGGGAAACTCCCACTACAAGATGGCCAAGGCAAATATTCCTTAAAGTTACTTTAACAGACATAACTTCTCAGGATCTTTGAAGAGCTACGTAATGTGAACACTAATCGGATGTGGAAAACTTTAATTCAGTAGTATTAATAATTATCTATTATAATATTACCCAATTCCATAGCCCATTTAAGCAGATGACTCAAATGCTTTTTTCATCATTGCTACCTCCAGACGATTTTAGTTAACTTAAAAAAGAAGCTGTCAGAGTTTGAGTGTTAATTTGGATAATCTTAAGCTCTTGATTCCCGGAGTTTAGTAAATACCTGTCAGTAATATTGTTTTTGGTTATACTGTCACTATGATTATTTACTTTATTATGGGTACCCATAGACAATTTTACTCAGTTTAGGAAGGACCTGTTGGATTAGGTAGATATAATGTGTACCCCGTTGATTCCTTGTGGTCCTTAACTGACCTATAGTCTCTTGAAAGCCAGAATAATTTTGTTTACCTGATCATACGGAAACTTGTTCTTTCAAATAAATTACGCCAAATTAGGTTATATTTTTGCTACCTCGGGACTTTTTCAATTTAGGAAAGGCCTGGCATAGATAGAGGTTTAGTTTAAGTACTGTGTTGGACCTTTCATTCCCAGTGGTTCTTCCAAAGCTTTTTAAAATTATCTGGTTGGAGCATTGATCATATTGAAAATATGGTGTATTAAAACTAAACAATTACTTAAGAAAAATCTCTGCCTACCTATAGGGAACCGAGTCTAGTTAATTTAGTTAATTTTCACCAGTCACCCACTGCCACAGATCTCAGTTTGGGAAGGATCCGTTTCATGATAACTTAATAAACATCAGTGTTGCCATTTGTATGAAATACTTAAAATTGGTTAGATAAAGCTGCTGCCTATACCCTGTCCACCACTTATGATAGTCTATGAAATATTTTGAAGTTTATTAGGCATGACTAAACTGGTCTACTTCAACCAAATATTTGTTCAAGTTCTTAGGCCAATATAGGCAAAGTATATTATTATGATTATTATTATTATTATTATTATTATTATTATCATCATTATTATCATCTTAAAATAGTTTAATCTGACCAGAAGTTTGACTAATTTAAAGTTATACAAACTAGCTTCGAAATTACAGGATGCACACATTTCAAAATAGCTTAGCTTATGTGACATGATAATAATTGAACTGAAAGTCGCCAAATCCCACCTTAAGAATTATGATTTATTAAGTTGTTTTTCCACCAACCAACTTCACCTCTAAACTCAATGAAATCAACAAATACATGTGGCACTCCAAGGACTCGAACCTAGGATACTCACATCGAAATTCCGCGCACTTATGCATAAAAATTATTTAATATTTTAGGATTATAGGGTATCATCGACCACTCACAAAGTGAAACCATCAAAATTAATCATACTTTGGGGGATATGGCATACAGTTTGGTACCGGTATTTAGGTCTTACAAAGGCCTAAGACCACAAAGGCAGGAGTCAGCCGCCTGTGTGTACTCCAGGATAATTATTCTTCAGGCAAAAAGGGCACCAAACATTAATTTAACATCCGTAGCTAGCCTTTAACTCAAATTTAAGTCTAGTAATTTTAACTGACTTTATAGAACAAACTTCAAAATATCACATTGCATTGACTTTCATAATAAGATTGTATTAAAATTTTTAGGGACAGACCCGATATGATGGCTAGTGCAGAGTTGTGATGGAGAGGTGTTTGGCCACCAGTCTTCATCGTCTGTTGTCCCTCCCTCAGGTTGGACGTCTACCACACATCTGAAACATTAGGTCAGTATTAGTAATTTATTTGTACAACGTCAATAACTAAAGCCACCACTGCATTATCTTTTAGCTCAGTTTGAGATTTTATGACGGTCGACCATTAGTTTGACGATTTCAAGACCTTTCGGCCCAATGTGTCAATATTAAGGCCTGTCATGCCATTCAAGTATCTAATTTTTCTTCGCGAACGATAGCAAGCCTGTCATTTTGGAAGAAACTGCCTTCGACCCGGCTATTTTCTACCGAAAAATGTACACATTTATCTCGAAGGGGGGTCTTGATGGAGGTCTAGGGAGCAAACTAAAAACCTTCCCTTAACCTGTGATGTTAAGCAACTAGTCAGCCTCTATCGTACAAGGTTTTTGGTAACTATACATAAGCCTGCAGTTATAAGGGGTATCAATTTTAGAACCTTTATTATTGAAATTATCTGCAGTTTAGTTTATGAATATATTCTTCTGAATTTGTTAAGGCAGGGGGGAGATTGTAATGCAGTACAAACTGTTATTGATGATTTTTTCTATGCGAGAGAGAGACCAGAACTGCCTGTATCGAGGTGAGTTGAAAGAGTGACAGGGACAAAATCAAGGGACGTTCGAGCCAAAATGCCTGGACACACTGAGTTTGAAGCCATTTAAGTCATGATTCTAAGTTGTGTCCTACCTATAGAAGTTCAAAGTTTATAATTTCTAGTAAAATAGACCATCCAGTTATAAATTCCACAATATTAGTAAACCTTTAAGCATTTGCGGGGGATACTTAGCCTTTGTAAGCAGGGGGGTTTAGAAACTGTATTACTTTCTGTTGTCTTGAGTGAGCTGTGAGAGACATTAAAGGCGAATTTTAGAAAGCTTAATTATGAGATTGAAAGAGTGACAGACAAATAAGGGATCTGTTGCGGTCTATCAGAGTGAGAACTGAGCGATTTGCCATACCCATAGCTTACTCTGACTGTTCCTAAGTTGTGTCATATTTTCTAGAAGTCTCAAGTGACTGCGTCTCTTTCGTGGATTGACCTCCCAGTCTACCTAGATTGGAAGCCAAAGCGTCACATTTTTTCCTTTGCCCCTCAACTTTCTCTTCATAATTGCTGAGGGGCACAGGGCCCTGGGTGGGACTTTGCGCCCTTTCCCGGGATACTTCCGCAAGCCTCTCTCAGCTCCCGCCATGGAGAGTGGCTTCGGTCACCCAGGCTTTATTGTAATCGGCAGTGAGGGTTCTGTGGGGGCGCACGGTTATGGCCTTGGCCTTGCTCGGGGCCTTGGGGCTGTTCGGCCAGGCAATTGGAACAACAAACAGAACAACAACAACAAATAAGGTATTTGTAATGAACCCTGTGTTTTAGTATTAATACAGTATATGGAACACCAGAATTTGTTAAAGAGGTCCAAACTCTAAATAAACAACTTAAAAAATAGGTGCTGATAATATAATTAATACAGCACTGTACTGTATATGGGATAGGCTAAGGGAACTTGGAGACAACTATACACATGGTAACCTAAACTTTTAATATTGTTAAGGAGAGAGGAGTCATTTGTCTGGTCCCCCTTCATGTTTAGCCCCATTACTTTGCCGATTAGCCCATTACTTTGGCGATTTTAAGACCTTTCAACCTATTTGTGTCATTATCAAGACCTTTCGTGCTATTTAGGAGACTAATTTTCCTGGCGAGTGATACCAAGTCTGATGTAGGAGGAACCGGCCTTCGGCCTGGACAATTTTCTACCGAAAAGTTTACAAATTTGTCTAAGGGGGATCTTGGGGATGTTTTTTAAGCTTGATGGATGTCTAGGGAGGAAACAAATTTACAAATAATTAAATCTATGTACCAATAAATAAACCATTAGCCATTAACCCTATTAACCCTTTCAAGCTCCAATACGCGTTTCTGTTCTGTTCTGTTTTCTGGCTACTATTAGACGATTATATTCAGTTTAGGAAGGGTATATGGAAGTCAGAGGGTTGATTGAGATAGTCTTTACCCTTTTAATACCCACAGGTCCTTCCTAAGCTGCACAAAATCGTCTAATGATAGTCAAAATAAACTGCTAAAACGCGTCAGAGCTTCAAGGGGTTAATATTGTTGTGTTCTTACCCTAGTTTGTTGGTGAAGGTGGTTAAGGCTCCGTTTGGGTTTCTTAAGTTGGTCTTCAGCAGTGTCTTCCTCCGCCGAGCCTCAACTGTACTGGGCCCCTCCTCTCCCCCTCACATCTGTTAGAAAATCCAATATTAATATTACAGCTTAAGGATTTGACCACTTGCAAGTTGCAAGTTTCAAGCTATAAGGAAGGAGTTTTTTATATAGACATTTAGCAGAATTACGAGCTAAAATATGAGTTGTATTGCATATATAAACACAGTAGCTGTGGTGGTCAAGTGGTGAGCACGCTTGCGTGTGAATCTGAAAGACCCGGGATCGAATCCCTGCCACGGCGGACATTTAGTGGGTGCGGTAGTACGTCCTAGCATGTTTCACATGCTTGTACCCAGTCAGGGGACATCCTGACGACGTATACAGACTAAAACACACATAACAAAGCCACTCCAACACCTTCCTCTCTCTCCAACACCCCTTCTCAACACTCTTCTCTGAGCTAGTGCCGATAAAAATGGCATGGTCAGTCCTGTAAAGAATCGTAAGATTTAGAGTCTTAAAGATTCCAGGACGAGCTCATTAGCGGCGGATCCCCAGATCGACCGTGGTGATTGTCACCTAAACATCTACAAAAGTACAAGTACATAAAGCCAAATTCACGTACTTTCTATCCATCAAAAACCTACATCACTGCATTTCTGTTTAATAACTTTGTATACGGCCCAAGCTTCCTTATAGCCTGAAACTCACAAGTGGTCAATTAGGCCAATATTTCTGATATAATGCAGATTTTCAAAATTTATCAATTCATAAATATGTTTGCAACAACAACAAAAATTATATCTCAACCATAGTCAAGGTGGTCGTGATGCCTGGAGTATCGGGTCGTCTTGGGTTGGGCAGGGTCGGGTAAGATCGCGACGGTCCTCCCATCTCTAACCTGTTGGGAAGATTTAACATTACATTAGTCACAGGATTCTGGCATACCTTATTTCACCGTTGTTCCTCTTCCGTCGGGCCATCCAGCTCATTCCTGTTGATAAAATATTTAATTATTACAGGAGCGCCGTTCTGCCAGCAACAACATCGGTCTGCAAATCGGCCACAGCGGGTCTGCAAACTGCCACATCAGGTCTGCAAGCTGCCACATCAAGTCTGCAAGCCGCCACATCTGAAAACCTGCAACCTTCACAACCAACGAACAGACTACCAGAAATGCACCGGCCGGATTTCAACCAACAAGAAAACAAACCAAACACCAAACACCTACACTAACTAAATATATCTAACTAACTAACCAAACTAACTAAGCTTCTAACCAACCTCCTCAGCGAACCGAATAGAGCAACACCTAACCAATACTAACCTATAACAGACTCCCTACCTATCCCTACCCCTTGAACTAACTAGAGCTATCCCCCTCTACCCCCCCTTCCCACCTCACCTCAGCATCCCTACCAGAAACCTTGTCTAATTCGAAGCCAACGACGATAGGAGAAAAAGATTAGTGCATGGATTAATTATATTATATTTCAATATATATATGTCATTATACAAAAATTATGTTACGTTATTGGAAATATTATAGTTATAGCAAATGTAAACAAAATATATATACCAGATTTATTTCTATATAAATTATTGCCAAACAATAAGTATATCATTTACACTGAAATGTATTAAATAGAATCTTACCTTAAATTTGCCGCCTATCTAACGTAATGTCTGTACACATGTTAGTAGAAGGGAGGTGGTTGAGGTGGTGACAAGGACAATGGAAGGAAGGGGGCGGGAAGGATGGTTAGGATTAAAGGGAAATTTGCTCCGGCCCCTTTCTCCCTCATGTTTAGCCCAGGTTATTTTGAGACTAAGAAGTTCACCTTCTAGTTTGGCACTAAAGACCTGTGCCATATAGCGATCTATTTTTTTTCCTGGCGAGCGCTAGCGAGCCTGAAATTAATGAGAAACTGGCCTTATTATTATTATTATTATTATTATTATTTCGGCTGGTACATTTTTCTATCGAAAAATGTACAAAATTATCTCTAAGGGGGGTCTTCAAGGCATTTTATTTAAGCTTGACTGAAGGTCTTGGGACGAGAAAACAAATATATATATATAAAATCAAAATCAAACTTCCCTTTCCAGAGAACACAGTGGGAAAGGATGGTTAGGATTAAAGGGTATTGTTGCCGTGGTGGTGGTGGTGGTGGTGGTAGACTGGTTGAGTGGTCTGGTTGGAGTTTCCATCATCGTTCGACATCTGTAAAAGAATAAAATACATGGTTAACATTTATCTCAATCGGCCAAGTATAACTGTATATAATTTGGGTAAATATTGAAGAGACCCCGGACAGCCTTTTTACCTAACCTAACAAAACGACAATAATAACTTAAGTCTCTTAAATTTTTACCATCTTGGTGTTAGCATTATTATTATATTTGTGTATATTTAGAAGATGTATTTTGACCAGTGCAGAATTTCGATGCGAGTATCCTAGGTTCGAGTCCTCCGAGTGCCACATGTATTTGTTGATTGCATTGAGTTTAAATGTGAAGTTGGTTGGTGTTAAAAACAATAATTTTGGCTATCATTAGACGAATTTATGTAGTTTAGAAAAGACCTCTAGGAATCAAAGGGATAAAAGGATCTTTAAAAAGCCTTAAGGGGAGATTGGTAGTTTTCTAGACCCCCTTCTCCCTCATGTTTAGCCCTATTAGTTCTCAGATCTTAGAAGTTTGTCCCATTAGTTTGACTTTTCTTTTTTTACCTTTCGCCCCATGTCTTTGTCAATATTTAGACCTTTCGTGCCATTTAGGTGTCAATTTTATTTCCTGGCGAGCGATAGCGAGCCTGTAATTGTGCAGGAACCGGCCTTCAGCCGTGACATTTTTCTATCGAAAAATGTAAAAAATAATTTCAAAGGGAGATCTAATGGAAGTGTTTTAAAGTTTGGAAGTCTAGTGAGGAAACTAAAAAGAAATGACAAAATCGACCAAGAAATTAGACCTTCCCCTTTCATTATATTGGTGTTATCGATGTTATTCTTAGGTGACCGTAAATTGACATGTACAATCTGCCTATTAAGTGATGTCTCGGCACCAGGTATATTTCGATTAATAATTGGTATCGACATTATCTAAACTTTATTTATTAATTTCGAGTGAGGTATACAATCATGTTCCTACACTTACCCACCCAATCCAATATCTGACATACAGTAATACAGTACAGAGCGAGCCAAACTAAATGACAGCTGAGCCATTACTTATTAGCGCGACCGTACCTATCTTGATTATGCAGCGAAGATTTGGTAACTAAGCATGTTAATGATAAAAACCTTAGCATTATTATGATCCAGAAGCATGGAGTACTTTCAAAATGGCATTAATTATCGATAACAAACTTTAAAGTCAGAAATTGTTTAACATTAGCAACATTCAACTAAGTGGATCGATTGGAAGAGCTAATTGCACTATGAAGAAGTAATCCATAGTCCGTTATATTTCGGCCAGCGGTAAATTGTCATGCTCCCATGTTCACTACTCCGCTAATAACATGCTATAGCGAAATATGTTTTTGTTTATGAGAACTTTGTATTAATAGTATGCAGATCCACAACTGTTCATTGTTTGGCGCTAAGCATTGGTAAGTTAGCGGCACAGGAATTGAGTTTTCCGCCAGGTGCAAAATTAAACTGGCCTTATCCTTGTAATATAACCGGCCATGTGGTTAATGGAGGCGCTGTGAGAGAACGGCCATCATTTTCCTTGGCCGCCATTTTGTTATCAATTATCACACAACGGGGCGATATTTAATTTGTGTAAATTATACCCATGGAGTAAACTATATCCTGCACCAGTATTACCGAATGTGTGTTATGGGTGTGGAATCTATGGATATATTGGAGTGTAAAGAGAGGATCGCCACCCTACTGGTTACCAAAATGGCGGAGGTTGGCTGACCGTTTCCTGCCCCCAATTACTGCCTTGTTTGTCGATTATCTAGCATTTCACTGAACTATATTAACACTATATCTATCATTTTAACTTTTAACCTATTAAGTGATTCGATAAAGCACGTGTGGACTGATTAATGCAATGTTATTAATGATCGCATATGGGTAAGTGGATCAAGCAGAGTCCTAACACTTTCATGTTTCTATATAATGTAGATTTTGTGCAGTTTAAGAAGGACATGTGGTAGTAAAAAGGGTTAAGAGATAATTAAAAGCCTGTTAATTGCTGGAGGCCCTTTTGAAACTATATAAAATCTTCTAACGATAGCCAGAAGAAACTCAATAGGTCAATGTTCAAAGGGTTAAGGGGACAGTGGCTATTTTGTAATTAATTTATTATATTTATTAAAGTTTTATTTTCCTCGCTAGACCTCCAAGCTTAAAAGTACACCCCCTATAAAGATTTATTTGTAAATTTTTCGGTAGAAAAATGTCACGGCCGAAGGTCGATTCCTCTTAAATTACAGGCTTGCTCTCGCTCGCCAGGAAAGAAATTGACACCTAAATAGCACGAAAGGTCTTAATATTGAAAACAAAAAAACGAAAGTTCTTCAAATTTCCAAACTAATGGGGCGAACGTATCTCAAAAGCAATGGGGCTAAACATGAGGGAGAAGGGGTTCCATAAAAACTACTCTCTTCCCTTAATGATAAATAACCACGAGGCGTCCAGTCAGCCGGCTTCGATTCGCTAGTTTGCCTAGGTTTTCAAAATACAATTCAAATATTCTAACTAAATCCTCCATGTTATCATTAAGGCATCTATCACTCGTGGGTTAATAGGTAATTAATCAATTATAAATTATATTTAGGTTAAACAATACTTAGCCCAATTCCGTTTAGAAAAGTCGCATGGGAATATAGCCTTAGTTTATGCCATCAATTTATAATCTGGATCTCAATTTCTTCCTAAATGAATAAAATCTACTAGTGATCGCCATACTATTGAGACATATGGTTTTATTGAAAGGGTTAAGGAGGTAGAACTGAGCGAACAATCAAGTGCCGGCTTCCAGAATGTTCGTCAAACCTGCCGGCTTTTTCCATCACATTTCTGGCCTTATTTAATGCAAACGTATGAAGTATTATGGGAAAACGACAAGCTCTTGTCCACAAATTCGGGTCTGGTGGTAAATAAGTCACGTTATTTAGCTATTACACCTTAATTTATTCTATTTTCAGGAAAAACAATGGGGGAAAATGGGAGCACACGAGACTTACCTCCTTGAAGCTGGACGACCGGGAACAAAATGATCGATTCAGGCGAAAATTGCGAGTTTATATAACCTCGGTTGTATTGCTGGTGGTTGATGGCAACTATTGGGTGACAGATGATCGAGAATTTCACTCACAAAATCGTCAATATCTCCCTAACTATACATTTCTGAATAAAATTTACTTAATATAAATTATGCGTATTTGTATCCTCTATCTTTTGGTATAAGTTTGACAATTCTAACATACATATTTTGTGAATATTTAATGGTTGTCGTCGTATTTACTTCACAGAGAGAGAGAGAGAGAAAGAGAGAGAGAGTTCCTATGCCAAGTGGACTTAATTAAGCTTTATCAATGCTCTCGTGTCCTAAAAAAAAAAAACGTATTTGTTTTTGCCACGCATTAGAGCCCTCGATCCCCCCATGAACGCCTAGATCCCCGAGGGGATGGCCACGAAGGAATCGCCCTATAATGTAGAGACGTTATAATTCAATAGAGGTGTGAATAGGAGTTTCTTATGGGCTATCTGTATACTACTATAGCTTAATGTGATGTATGCGATTATAGAGGGCCTTTTCATAATATTCTGGAAACTATTAGACGATTCTATTCAGCTGAGGAAGGACGTCTATCTATTCAAAGGCTACGAAATATGTCACTTAATCCTTTTAGCTGCCACATAGCCTTCCTAAGCCTCATAAAATCGTCTAAATGAAGCTGATATCAAGTAAAAAAAAAAAAAAAAACGTAGAGAGTGGGAGAGCAGCGATCTAACCTGCCTCCCTTGGGCTCTAGAACCTGCCTCCACTCAGCCCTTGTCTCGAGTTACAAGGAGAGACATCCCCCCCCACCCTCCTTCTCATTCCCCCCCCCCCCCCCCCCCCCCTTCGATGACAGGAGAAATCGGACAACTTCTCATCCGGTCGCCATTTTGGGGACACTAACTTATTCATTTCTATGTATAGGTATACCATATTAAACAAACTGTTCTCAGTTTGAATGTACACTAACCATAAATTAAATATATTGACAAAATTATACTTTTATTGTTTACATATCATTGTATTTTTTTTGTCTATGTGATTGAGGGAGACAAAAGGCAGAACTACCTATAGCGAGTGCCTCCCCCATAGTTGAAAGAGTATGTTATTCTTTACGTTTTTCGGTAGAGAAATGTAAGCTACCATCCGAAACCCTCATAAATTATAGACTAGCTATCGCTCGCCAAGAAAAATAGACACCTAAATGGCACGAAAGGTCTTAATATTGGCAAATGAATGGGGCGAAAGGTCTTAAAATCGCCAAACTAATGGGGCGAACGTTTTGTAATCTCAAAATTAATGGGGCTAAACATGAGGAAGAAGGGATTTAAGAAAAAACCCTTCTTGGCCTTTAATATATTACCAAGCACTAGTTGCCTGTGTCTACACTACTGAATGGTTAAGGTTAGGGAAATAGGTTGTAATAAATTCATCTTTATTCATATGCATAAATACATCATACACGAATGTAATAAAATATATGACAATTGTTTTTAATTAAGCTAAAATTAATAATGGATATATAGGCCTACAAAGCTACATCAAATAAATTAACTAAATATATAAACAAAGCACCTAATTAGACGATTTTATTCAGCTTAGGAAGGACCTCAATTAAAACGCTACACATGATCTCAATTAACCCTTTTAACCACCCCAGATCCTTCCTAAGCTTCATAAAATCGTCTAACTGTAGCCGACATCAAATTAAAAAAAAACGTCATCGGTACAGCAAGGGTTAACTCTCACAGGTCCTTCCTAAGCTTCATAAAATCCTCTAAATGTAACTATGATAACAAAAGACGTCGCCTAAACTAAAAAGGGTTAAGAATAGAAACCCCATTATTTTTATTACATTTTGGCTTTCATTGGGAAATATTATTCAGCTTAGGAAGGGCCTGTAGATCTTAAGCGGGTCTTTCCGAAGCCGAATAAAATCATCTAGTATATGCACGTAAATGATAACTTTTAGTAGTAATATTAATACGTGAAAATAGGAGTACATTTTCCGTAGACTATTTCCATTTACTACAGGCAGACTACCCTCACCATGTTCCTCATAGTTGCTATGTAGAAGAGTTGCCAATTATACAATAAAAACGAGTAATTATCAATCCCATTTCAAACTATTGCCTAATTGACCTATTTAGCAATATACTATTGTTTATTAAAAGCATATTAGTGATGTTGTTATTGGCCTTATTAAACCCTGTACCTTGCAAAATTAAATTACATTTGCATAATTACCATTTCGTCTTGCCCCGCCCACCAAGACTAGGGTAACATATATTAACATAGTTACAACTTGATATTTGACCACCATCTTGACTCCAACTCACGCTGTAGAATATACCTCACCATTATTTATATCCATCTTATTTTGAGCATATGATGTTTATTCTATTAACATTTATACTTATTTCTATATTCCTATCCATCAATGTATCCTGATTGAAAAGAGTGTTTGGCAGGAAGTGAGTATGGAATCAAGATGGCAGCCGGAACTTCTACGACTACGTACTCTGTTAATCTAGGGACTCGAACCATGAACACAGGCTCGGCTTCAAAACACACGAATCTGAAACACAATTTGATTAATTAGATTCGATTACGCATTTCAGATTACGCATTTCAGATTAAGAAGGGTAGCCTAAAACAAACTTTCTTTGTGTATGAAGGAGACAAAAAACAGGTTGCCTGTAACGAGTGTCTCCCCCAAATTCAAGAGCCATTGGGGTCAAAATGCCTGGACACACGAAGTTTAAAGTAGTTTAAGTCATAGGATGAAGGAAAGATTGATAAAGGGAGGGAGTTCCAGAGTTCACTTGTAAGTCGGATGGTTAATTGATATAGTGTTTACCTGTACAACCCCCGCACATCCTTCCTAAGCTGTATAATATCGTCTAATAATAGCCAGAATAAATGGTCAAACTGCGTCATAATCTTCAAAGGGTTAACTCCTTCTGTACCGTAACGTCTTTATAATTTTTCTCTAGCAATATTTAGACGATTTTGTGCAGTTGAAGAAGGATCTGTGGTGGTGAAAAGGGTTCAGTGAGATAGTTCGAAACCTGTTAATTCGTTGGAGGCCCTTAAGCAACTGAGTAAAATCGTCTAATAGTAGCCAGCATACAGTTTAGTCTATGTATCTTGGGTGTACCTATGTAAATTGTCTCGCGAAAACGCGCCTAAATGTCGCCTCAGGCAGTAATGTGACGTCAGACAAAACTTTCAATGTTCAGCCAATCAGAAGCGAGTAACTTTTTCAGGGGTCTAGAATTCATACGCTATGGCTTCTGGGGTGGACAGGTGGGGTTCATCCTACTCGTGACGTCACTTGCTCAGCTGCTTCGAGACCAAAAAGCAGAGCCAAAAACAAAAAGGATAGAAGGAAAGAGAAGAACCTGGTTATTTTATCACGCGAACTCTATGGCTAAAAACAGGCCAAAAAAGACTGAGCAAGTTACGTCACAAGTAGGATGAACCACACCCGTCCACGCGAGGCCATAGCGTATGAATTCTGGACCCCTGAAAAAAGTTGCTCGCTTCTGATTGGCTGAACATTGAAAGTTTTGTCTGACGTCACATTACTGCCCGAGGCGATATCTGTTTGGTTGTGCAAGAAAGGTAGTGCTGCTCCCGTAGAATTATATGGGATATTAAATATCTCTAGCCAGCCCGTGACCGACCGACCGACCGACCGACCCCCCCCCCCCCCCCCTTTCTAAACTATAATAGTCTCCCTAATATTTTATTCAGTTTATTGGGACCTGCGCAGAGGGCTGTTCTCGGGCAACATACTTTATGATAGGTTATATGGGGTATATAAAATCATACATGGGATCAAAATGGGCTTATTACCATCTATTTACCTATATATCTATATACTCAGGCCCAATCCTCACTTATCCTTTTTTCCCCCCCTTTTTTTTTTTGGGGGGGGGGGGGATGACTCAAGACAGAGCCAGAATAGGGCTCTATTTACCTATGGCTCTATTTACCTATATATGGATATTCCCAACGATACTATGATACATATTATATATTGTCTGCGTCCGTCGGGAACCGACTAGAGCTTATTACCGCTCGTCTCACTATTCCTGTTGTTGATCTTCTGTTTGTTGGTCTGGATCAGTCGAAAAGAGTTGTCAGGTGGAGAGAGACTAAGAAGGAGAAGGGTTTGGGACGGCTGGGTGATTGACAGCGTTCGACGGAGGCCTTCGGTGCTTCTTGTTTCTTTTCCTGGCCAACAGTAGGCGATTTTGTCCAGTTGAGGAAAGACGTGTTGTGTTCCAAATGCCACCTTCATTCTTGATACCGCCAAACACATCATCTGAAATGAATGATAACATAAATGAGCTTTTTCGTTGTTCGAGGACAAACTTATTCACAATGTTTTAGCTATCATTAGACGATTTAATTAAGATTAGGAAGGATCTGAGGACGTTTAAGGGTTAATTGAGGTCATTTTTACCTCTCTGATTGCTCGAGATCCTTCCTAAACTGCATAATATTCTTCTAATGTTACCCAAAATAAAGATTCCAATATATATTTAATTGAGGTAGGAATAAAGGAAATACAATATCCGAAAATAATTAATGTAGGCTACACTTTGACGTATATTAATTGTAAAGCAATAACACCACAAGCTAATTGAAATATACATTATATTCTGGCTATTATATTTGACTTAGTTTAGGAAGGAGTTCTGACAAAAAGACAATTATATCCCTTCACGTCCTTCCTAAGCTAAACAAAATATACTACTAGTTGCTAGAATTGAACTAAAAGGGCATGACCGGTACCGAAGGGGTTATTATGGTTAGTATGGCTATGATCTATTAAGGTTATGCCGGTATCACACGAGCGCTTTTTCCCTCAACACTGGTCTGGCAGCTTATGTGGTCAACATATAAAGTATTTCGGTTACCTAAATTCATCCAACAACAGTTTAGTTTGCGATACCAGTGCAAAATATTCCATAAATGTTGCCAGAAGAATGTTGATCATAGAATGTTGACAATAAAAGCTCTCGTGTGATACTGGCTTTAATATGGTCTATGAAGGGGGCGGGCTGACAGTAGGCCTATCACAATGCTGCGAGGTAGTGGGTGGAGTTTGTTGACACTGAGGACTCTCCTTATAGGCGCGTTTTCGAGAGCTTTTTATGGGCCTGGGTCGACCTGGGTGTACCCAAGGTCTACATAGAACTTGGGTGTACCCAGGTCGGCCCAGGCCTGTTTCTGTTTTCGCAATTTTGAGACTGGTCTGACCTAAAGATCGGGAAAATTGAGCCTGACTTTACCTAGGCTGGATTACGGCCCTCTGATTGGCTGAGATATTTCAATATGGCTGTTCCAATAAAGAGGCACTGATAGAGGATTTTCTACCTTCTTTTTTGAATATCATTATGGCATGCGAAAAATTATTTAAATACATGCAATATGAGATAACAAAACAAAACACATCAATGTGATGTGTTAGACAAGGACAAGGTATATCCCCTCAAAACCAATAATATTAACTCCCCTAAACAAATCTTAGATCCCCAATAAAACTTCCAAGATCGCATGTTCAGGGCAAAAAAATCCAAGATCTTGTGAAAAAGCCAAACACTCGCATCACTGGGAACGAGTTCTTCACCGTACCCGACATTTTCCACCATCTTATTTGTTGTCATAAGTGACGTCAGCATCACCCAGGTCAACCCAGTCCAACACTGTCCCCAGGGCTGACTTTACCCAGGTACACCCAGTCCCAGATGACGTCACTGGCTCGCGAAAATATCCACTGGGACTAGGTCGACCCAGGTACACCTAGATACAGGGACTCTGGAAAACTGAGCTGACCCAGGTATACCTGGGTGTACCTAGGTCAATTGTCTCGCGAAAACGCGCCTTATGTCACCAGTCTCCGCCCACTATTGAGGTAGTGGGTGGAGTTTGTTGACACCTAATGACACTCATTACGTCACCAGTCTCGGCCCACTCTGGAGGGAAGTGGGTGGAGTTTGGTGACATATAATGACACTCATTACGTCGTCAGTCTCCACCCACTCTGGAGGAAGTGGGTTGCGTTTGGTGACACATAATGACACTCATTACGTCATCAGTCTCAACCCACTCTGGAGGAAAATGGGTGGAGCTTGTTGACACCTAATGACACTCATTACGTCACCAGTCTCCGCCCACTCTGGAGGGAAGTGGGTGAAGTTTGGTGACACTGATGAACCCCCCCTTATGCCACCAGACTCCGCCCATTCTGGAGGAAGTGGGCCAAGTTTGGTGACAACAGTAAATATCACGACACCTAGAGCAAATAGTCTGTAAATATCCACAACTATTCCCTGACTGACTCATCCCAAATGGTAGAACTATTAGCTCGATTACTGTAGCCGTATGTAAGTTACAGAGGTAAATGTTCGAGAGTTTTGGTCTACTAATTTGGAACAGTGTAGGCCTATAGCTATAAATAGGCAATATAGTCGGTCTCCCCCCCCCCCCCCCACCCCCCGCAACTGATGTAAATCGTCATGTCCTCAACTTGATAAGGTAACAAACACCCCGTTCTTAACATTAATCATCAATTACAAACCCCAATGTACTTGAATAAACTAATGAAAGTACTGTATATGGTCCTCCCGGGATTCGAACTCGGGACACCACACCCAGAACATAAGCATCTAAACCAATACACCACCAACACAGCTATTACGAAGGGACAAGTGTAGCGAAATTAATCGTTAATTGTGACAACCTGGTATTTGATGATGCAAATACACATAAGTTTCGTATTAAAGGGAGACGGTTGTTTTTTCGAGTCCTCCTCCTCCCTCATGTTCAGCCCTATTAGTTATGATATTTCAAGACATTCGCCCCATTAGTTTGGCGATTTTCAGACCTTTTGCCCTAATTCTTTGCCAATATTAAGACCTTTCGTATCATTTAAGTGTCATTTTTTTCCTGGCGAGCGATAGCGAGCCTGTATTTGAAGAGGAATCGGCCTTCGGCCGGGACATTTATATCGAAGGGGGGTCTTGTGGGTGTTTTTCTTAAAGATTGATAGAGTTTGAAGAGCAAGCTAAACCCCTTCCTTAAACCATTGAGCTGAACCAGTAAATTATGCTGCACAATACCGTCTGGGCTCCATTAATCTATACACCCCTTGAGGATCATGACGCGTTTCCACAGTTTATGCTGGCTATTAATTACATGATTTTATACAGATTAACATAGATTCGGATGGTTCTATGGCAGTCAGAAGGTTGGTTGGGGCAGTCTTTGCCCTTTTAACACCCGCAGGCCCTTCCTAAGCTGTTTAAAATCGTCCAATGATATCCAGAATCAACTGTTTAAATGCGCCATAATCTTCAAGGGACAACTGTACGTGTCTGTCACCAAAATGGCGTTGGGCTAAATAATCGTCTGCGCATGCGTCAGTGGGTCTGTTGATTCCAGTAGAGTTGTAAAACCTAATTTGAGGCTTTATTTGAGCCTATTATGAGTGTCACATTTATCTATAATGATCTTGGTTCATACTATACCATATAATCAGCCTAGGGTATCCATGAAGTGGTCCAAATGTTGAGTAATTTGATTTTATTCACTTCCGTTTGATATCGTCTGCTTCAATGTTGACAACCCCCTACTGCTTGTGCCATCTATCAGGGGAATGATGGACAACTCTTTTATACTCCATTTTGTATACCTTATTATAGACATCTTGTATGCCTTATTTCCTCATAGGTTTCGTTTTCTATGTGAGTGAGGGAGACAAAAGGCAGAACTGCCTGTAGCGGGTGCCTCCCCCATAGTTGAAAGAGTGACAGGGCCAAAATCAAGGGACGTTCGAGCCAAAATGCCTGGACACATGGATTTTGAAGCAATTTAAGTCATAGGAGGAGGGAAAGACTGATTCTGGGAGAGTTCCAGAGCTCAGCTGTTGAATAGAAGAAAATCTGAGAGTAACGTTTCACTCTTGGGTTGGAGAGTTGCACAGAGTAGGGGTGAGATTGTGTTGCAAGACCGGTACCACGTACTCTACGGGGGAGCTCTGAGAAGCACTGATTATTGTAGTAGCGATAGAATAGCGAGAGATGGCTTATAATGTGGTGTGTACCTGTATATGTGCTTATTTATACATTTGTATTGAAATATTATTTTGGCTTGAGGGAAATTTGTTCACTCGGCTATTAACCCCTTGAAGATTATGACGCCTTTTAGCAGTCTATTCTATTATTGGACGTTTTTATTCAGCTTAGGAAGGACCTGTGAGAGCCAGAGGCATAATTGAGTTGGTTCTACCCATTAGATTCCTAAAGGTACTTCCTACTCTGAACAAAATCGTCTAGTTATAGCCAGAATAAGCCGAATCAATATTTTCTCGTGCACTGAAAGGGTTAAGAATATTTAGTAGCAAAATAAGCGGTTAAGGGGAGGCAGTTGCTTTTTCGAGTCCTCCTCCTCCCTCAAATTAATAAGGCAAATAACACACATTAGCAGAGGATCTGTTCAAATCCACAATAAACAAAAAATAAATAGGCCTACAAATAATCTAATGGGCTCAGATACATGCATGCACGTTTGAGACCTAGTCACCCAAAGGTATGTATGTATGTATGTATGTATGTATGTATGTATGTATGTATGTATGTATGTATGTACTCTGGCCTGGCACTTACCCCATTTTTCCTTTTCCTTTTTTTTTTTTTTTTTTTTTTTTTGAGGGTCGACTCGAGACAGAGCCCGAACATGGACATCTCAACACAGCAGAAAAACAAAACAAAACACAAAATCACACACATCTAGGTCGTCCAAGAGAATACATAGAGACCCAGGCCCATATGGGGTCCCCAGCTAGATTCCCAGGTCCCAGATCTCCCGGAGAGGCTTCGATTTTTGCAGGTAGACACGTAGCGAGGCTGCCAGCACAAGCCCGCCCACCATGCTTCCAGGCTCCCCAAAGGAGGTTGTGGAAATAAGAGAGGGTAATCCCCAACTGTAACGCAGCAGTTATGTGGAAATCCCTAACTCCAGCACCATTACCACCTCCAGGGATCATAAAAGATTGTTGGTAGCAGTGCACTACTCCCAACTACTGTACAGGACTGCATTTCCTTATTTGCGCTCCGGGCTATTTTGCTAACCACCTTGACATGCTGAAATGTATTTACTGATCACTGACCTGATACACTTTGCAGCAAAGATGCATTTTCTGACCAACATGTTAGCCACATTATGCGAATGATCAGCGTTCCCATCAAGTGACATGTCTCATCAACCAGTTACGAGGGTATTCCATCAACGGCGCAGATAGCGAAAGAGGGTTTCTATATTCTCCAACAGTTTCGAGCGGCATTTGAGTGTAATCCTCCCGACGTAACCTTATACCCAGTCTATATATACTTAGTCTGTCTCTCGCAGCACTACATATCTTCGTGTACCAAAGCATCACTGTACTGGATAGAGTTGCAAGCCACACCTTCTTGTATACAGGTCATAGCGTGTCACTATTTTACACTTATACAATACAGTAATAATACTATAGGTAGCGCCAACGAACTTGACAATAATCTCCACCTCTGACCTCTTCGTAACTCAAAAGGGTCTAGAGCAAACTGGCTATAAATATCCACACTTATTTGCTGGTGGACTCTTCCCAAATGATAGAAATGTCAGCCCGATTGCTTACATTAATTTTGAGTTATAAGAAGTTAAGGGGTCAAGTTCGTTGGCGCTACTCATAGAAAATGATGTTAAACCATTGTATGTATGTATGTATGTATAAAGGGAAAAGTACAATTCAGCCACTGGCATACTTTTTATGGATCACTGTCTTAAAGAATATGTATATATGAAATGTGAATTGATATGCGGAAATTAAAACATAGCATAAAAATAGATAGGCTTTATTGTTTGCTATGTCAAAACTACGAGAAAACAGCCATTAAAGCCGAGTTATAACAATGTAATGATATTCACTTAACTATCAAAATAGTAAATACACACATAGGGCCAATTTCTCCAGTCAAGTTTTCAGCGTAAATCCTACAAAACAAATTTGGGTTTCATAACATAGCTTAATTTTATATTTGTAGTCAGTCTTTTCACTGTAACTAGGCCAGAATTCTTGACCCATAAACTCTAGAACTCAAAAAGGGCTAGAGCAAACAGACTGTAACTCTCTACTTGGTTGACTCTTCTTAAATGTTAGAAATATCGTTCTGTTAGTTATAATAGACTATGGGTGAAGATTTCTAGCCTAGTATCATATTAATTATAGTTATAGTCCGTAACAAGAAAAATACCTGCTTAGACATAATATGAGCGCTATTTAATCCTCTGACGTGGAGGCCTGGTGCTTATCATAATACAAACCACCAGCTAATATATATTAGATTTTGTATTTGCTGTACAAAAACAGAAAATATGTTTGAAACAAATAAATAAATAAATAAATAAATAAATAAATGGCCCTCAATTCCTTTTATTCCTCTTACAAATAAAATGACCCCATTTGACCCAACATATGGACTGAATATCACCGAGGGTAGACCAGTACATTTGTATATGGGGGTTCAATTAATATATAATATCCAGCCTGTGTAATTTAAGAGACTGCACAATACAGACAAATTTACAAATTTATCTTGAAAGGGGGTCTAGAGGGTGTAATTTTAAGCTTGATTGAGGTCTAGGGAACAAACAAAAACCTCCCCTTAACTATCAACAGTCTTGATACTACACTTATTAATCAATCTACTATTTTTGGTGGGGTAGTATTTTTTATGAAGTTCTATCTCTCTATCTATTGCCAGAAGCAGTAATCCCCGAGAGGGGATGGGCTCAAATGAATCGCCTTCCTATGCTTCCACATACCGAGACAACTCACTCGATTATAGGTAGCGCCAACGAACTTGACAATAATCTGGACCCCTTAACTTCTTATAACTCAAAATGTATGAAAGCAATCGGGCTGACATTGCTATCATTTGGGAAAAGTCCACCAGGAAATAGGTGTGGAAATTTACAGCCAGTTTGCTCAAGGTTCTTTTGAGTTACGAAGAGGTCAAGGATCGAGATAATTGTCATGTTCGTTGGCGCTACCTATATCTAGCTTGTACCTGTTTCATGTATCAATTAAACCTCCATTTACGAATTAACTGATCTACCCAAATTTCACAAATTGTTAGCAGCGAGATGGAAAAGAAAGTTGCTCTAATTAAGAATAATACTGCACATCTTGATAACATATGAACTTGTGTTATTTATATACATTTTTCTCTCATACAGCTGCACTAAGGCATTGAAAAATGTAGTGCAGTCAAAATCAATAACTTGCCAAAACACTTTATGACATTCTGTGAGACATCTAGAAGGGGACTAACAAACTAGCCTGTACATTTCTTAGAATGAAAATGGAATGAATATGAAGGGAATGAATACATTTATGATACCAGTTTGAAGTAAAGACTTAGTCCAAAGTTATTGCAAGTACATTATAAGAAGAGAATCAGATCTAAAGCCGGAATCACAAGCGCTTTTTATATCAACTTTTAACGGAAACTCTGATGTGGCAGTTTTTTACCCATTAGAAGGTGCGATGACACATTTCTTTTCTGTTTTCTGGCTATCATTAGACGATTGTGTTCAAATTACGAGGGGTATATGGAAGTCAGAGGGGTAATTGAGATAGTCTTTACCCTTATAATTCCCACAGATCCTTCCTAAATTGTATAAAATTGTCTTGCTCATGTAGTAATATACACTCTATGAGGTGGATTGTGTCCTTTAATTGATATTATTTTGCTAAAGCGTTGTTTCCACATAGCGATTTTGTTTTTTTACTGTGTTCGTCTAAGTTTTGGTTTGTTTATTTTGCAAGTTTAACATTATCATTATGATAGCCAGAATAAACTGTCAAAATGCGTCATAATCTTTCATAATCTTGCAAAGGTGTAGGATAATTCAGTCACCTACAATGATCTATTTCATCATAAATCTTGATCTCTATCCTCTATAACTCAAAAAAGGCAGGAGCAAATGGTCTGTGAATTTCTACACGTATGACCTGGCTGACTCTTCCCAAATGGTAGATAAATAAGCACGATAACTCCAGCAAAATTTTAGCTATAGAGGTCAGTGGTCAAGAATTCTGGCTTAATTATAATGAACAGACTATAGTTGCCAATAGTATATAATTATAATGAACAGACTATAGTTGCCAATAGTATATAATTTTCCAAGTAAGTACCGGCAGGCCAAAACTCTTGAACGATAACCTCTGTAACTCACAAACGACTAGAGTAATCCAGCTCAAATTGTGTCTTTGGAAGTGATAAAATAGCCAAAAACAATGCTATTTCATGTTAATTTTCTAGTATTCCTTCAAGTCTACAAACAAAATTGCTACAGTTTGACACCCTGTTGAGAACGGTCAGCCAGGGAACAGGTGTGGAAATTTATACCTCATTTGCTCTAGCCCTTTTTGAGTGATAGAGGTTAGGGTTCACGATTTCTGGCCAACCTCTTTGGAAAAGGGTATAGCGCAAAATAGTCTTAAAATGTTTCCCGAATAAAGATGTTCAGTATGTTGAAAGTTGATGATAAAAGCTTGAGTGAAACCAACCTCCTTAACCACTTCACGACGGGTGATACCATTATTCCTTATATTCTGGCTATTATTTGACGATTTTATGCAGCTTATCAAGGACGTTTAATAATAAAAAAGGTGTACTATTTCTCCATTAATTCGTTGACTGTCATAAATCCTTCCTAAACACAGTAAAACCGTCTAATGATAGCCAGAATAAAATTAAATATAACTTCACTCAGACTGAAAGCATCAAGTCCTCAGTAATTTCAGCTACAGTATATGCCTATGTCTTTCATTCAAAATATCCTGATTCCTCTCTTGTACAGTTTACCGCACTTATAGCGCGTACAAGCCAGAGAAGAAAAATATTGGCTGGCAACTGTCTAAAAACTCCCTCCCCCTTTCACACTCATTCCTCCAAGTAATCGCTGGTTCGAATATGAACTGAGACGCGCTCTCTCTCTCTCTAGTGTGCTTACGTGCACACACACACACACACACACACAATGTATAATATTTCTATAACTATAGATTTCTCCCTCTCCCTGTCTCTGTATTAATTTATATATCTATCTATCTATCTATAGATATATAGTATGTGTGTGTGTTATTATGATTAACCTTTTTTTGCTATGAATAAAATATAGGGCAACTATAAGCAACTGATAGGTTATATTTGCAAACATTAAGCTTACATATAAAAATCATATTGTGAAATGATTTGATAGGTCTGTTACATTATAGGCTATATAAGACTGTAATGGGTTACTATTACTATGATAATATAATACACACTAGTAACTAATTTACTTGGTCACATTACCATCATTTAATTGCCAACAAGGTTCGGAATCGCCGTGCAAAATCTATTCCATACCTACTCGTTTGTTCTTAAAATTAACGTTGTAATGTCGTAATATTTACCAATCAATTCTGATGTGCTTAAGTCCTGTAGCTGCTTTTCAAATTATATTTTGATTTGCCACGCTACTCTAGGATGACAAAGAAGAAGAGAGAAGATTATAGAGTATGAGAGAGGGACATATACAGTATAGAGATGGAGCAGGAGGAAGGGAATAGTGAATATGAAACTATCTAAACGTGTTGTATCTAATATTCTATAATCATTAAATACTAACTATACATAGTGCAATATTACATAGGGCTTGTTGTATTAGAATAGGAGGGAGATCTATAGATGGTTACCAGTGGTATAGTGGACCCAAATTCATAAGGTCGAGAAATCAATCCCGCGCGGGTCTATTCACACCCAAATCCTTCTGTTGAGACAACAGCATAATAGTAACCTGGTATAAGTGGGTCGTTGTGACGTTCCATCTGGGGTGACAAACTGTGGTAACCCAAAAAATGTAACACCCCTGCATTGGGTTAGTTACCACAGGTTCCAAAGGTGAAGTGTCGGAGATAAGCGCCGTAGGTACCGGTATGCACTATCTCAACATATGCCCCATAAACTATTACAGATGCTCTTAATAAGATCCACTGTCGAACAATATGGTACGAAAGTTTCAATATAATAGGCATCGTACTAAAGTATGTGACTGTCGATATAAAAAGTGTATTATATATTACTGTATAATGAGTATATTTGTTGCCACGGTCAAATCAGTCTCTCACACACCTTAAGCACTAATGATATCTAGATTTGCCAGTGTTGCCGCCAGCATCGTATTGTGTTTGTATTCTTCCACCCCAACCTACTGTAATATATTCATAATAATAGTAATAATGATACATTAAACTCTACCTCAACATTATTCATATGAAACCCTAATAAATTCTAAACCTGTTCTCCAAACTCCAGCTCTTATATTACTATTTTTTGTTCTATGTGTAAGGAGACAAAAGGCATGCTGCCCTGTAACGAGTGTCGCCCCCAAAGCCAGAATAGTGACAGATAGCCAAATTCAATGGACGTTGGGTTCAATATGCTGAACACCTAAGCTTAAAGCAATCTAAGTCAGAGGATGAAGGAAACATTGATTGGCGGTGAGAGTTTCTGAGTTCGTGTTAAGTAGAAGAAAGACTGAGAACATTTGCTAATTCTTGGGTTGGACAGTTGGACAGCACATAAGTGGTACTGTGTTGAAAGTCGAATGCCTCACACCCGCCGAAAAGGTATGCACTGAGAGAGATCTGAAGAACACTGATTGTAATAGCTATAGAAGAGTGAAAGAGAAGCAACATTGCGGTGTGTAGAAAGAACGTGTAGGGAATAAGTAAGAAGAAGCGAGTTGATGAGGCGAAATGCTTTTGAAACTACTCTTTCGAGAAATGCAATATGAGTGGAACCTCCACTCATATCGCATATTGGGCTTCCCCAAGATGTCATAAACTGCAGCACCGTTGATTCTTTTAAACTTCGCCTAGACAAACACCTTGCCTTAAATCCACGACTGACTGCATTTGTAAATTAATATGTTTTTCTCTATTATATTACTAACAACTGCCCCCTACTAACATCTTATCCTGCCACGGACATTTGTCCCAGGGCACATGCGAACAATACTCGATACATTGGCGCACAGTGCCCCTTTACAGCAAGGTCCATAGATCTATGTATCTAGTATCTAGTATCTATGGACCTTGCTTTACAGAACAAGAAGCTGTGCACGGGTGAAGAAACCACAGTGACGGTTGAGCACACCTAACTTCTGGGAAGTTGTTTTAGCAAGAATGATAATATGATATTTTATTTATTTCTACTAGTAATACTATTATTGATAAAAATTATATTTAGGAGAGCATGTCATAAGTGAAAGGAGCCCGTACTGATCATCAAAGGGATACTACAATCATATCCTAGGATACAGCTAACACAGTGTTTTTATTTTAATTAATTCAGTTACTTATTAATCGACTATGTCAGATGGAATATGCAGGTTGAATATATTTATCTTTCAGCTCTTATTATACCTAGGCAAGAGGAACTCATAAATAATAGTAAATTGGTTTAGTATGTGCTATGTAAAGTAGGTTTATAAATAATGTCTGTCACATAGGGGAATTAAAACCATTAACATAAACCATGCATAGGATTCATCTTATCATGTAGGAGTTGTTGTTGTTGTTGTTGTTGTTCCCCAAGCTGCCTGGCCGAACAGCCCCAAGGCCCTGAGCAAGGCCAAGGCCATAACCGAGCGCCCCCACATGTAGGAGTAGGAGCCCTTTGCTCATATTACTGTATTGATAATGTAAAGAAATCACAGGATTTTCAGTGAATATTATTTCTAGACTTTACCAAAGTTGGGAGTAATTACTACAGTATCTTAGAGTAATACAGTATATAAAACACATTAGAAAGTAATTACTACAGTATCTTAGAGTAATACAGTATATAAAACACATTAGAAAGTAATTACTACAGTATCTTAGAGTAATACAGTATATAAAACACATTAGAAAGTAATTACTACAGTATCTTAGAGTAATACAGTATATAAAACATTAGAAAGTAATTACTACAGTATCTTAGAGTAATACAGTATATAAAACACATTAGAAAGTAATTACTACAGTATCTTAGAGTAATACAGTATATAAACACATTAGAAAGTAATTACTACAGTATCTTAGAGTAATACAGTATATAAAACACATTAGAAAGTAATTACTACAGTATCTTAGAGTAATACAGTATATAAAACACATTAGAAAGTAATTACTACAGTATCTTAGAGTAATACAGTATATAAAACACATTAGAAAGTAATTACTACAGTATCTTAGAGTAATACAGTATATAAAACACATTAGAAAGTAATTACTACAGTATCTTAGAGTAATACAGTATATAAAACACATTAGAAAGTAATTACTACAGTATCTTAGAGTAATACAGTATATAAAACACATTAGAAAGGGATGTAAAACTACACATTTTTCATTGGACTATATTCAGTAACCTGTCCATCCTCCCTCCATTATTCTGACGGTCTGTAGTCGTTCGCTCATGTTCCCGGCTAATCCTTATATAAGGGTTGTCGTATCAAGTAATGTGAGTGAACAAGAAGATAGATACGGTATCAGTAATCGAGCATACGTAGATAGCATGGTGAGACAGTTCTCTTCTGTAGATTGTAAGAGGTAATATTAACATTAACTTTCCTGTATATTACAGAAGAGTACTCAAGAGAGGTTATAAGCATATATGCACCTATTTTTGCTGGCGAGACACTTCCCAAACCCCACCCCACCCGAAAACAAATCTAACAAGGGCAAACCGAGCGAGCGAGCGAGCGAGAGCGAGAGAGAGAGAGGAGAGAGAGAGAGAGAAAGGGGGGTGGGAGAGGTGATTTCTCGTTTCCCACATTCAAAACGAAACAGTGAGTCCTTTTGGTCGAGATAGGATGGCAGGGACTGTAGTGGGCGGGTGTATTTTGGAAAGTTTCCAGCAATTATTTTCTCCGCATATTTTGTACGCGCTATAAGTGCGGTAGACTGTACCTATATACTAAATGGACACTAATAATAATACAATATTCAGAAGTACCGAACAGTAATTCCTCGCTTAAAGTTGTGGTTACGTGTCTGAATATCAAAACTATACAGTATATGAAACTACTTTAACCCGTTCAGCATGATGAAATATTCATAATCTTATTCTGGTTACCATCGCACGATTTTCTTATAACATATAACATACCTCTAGGACTCTAGAGTCTACAGTCTCGATTTAAAAAAATATAAATAAATAAATAACATAAAATAGAGACTGTATCGATAAACCCTCTGAATAAATAGGACCTTCTTAAACTGCATAAAATCGTCTAATTTTAGCGACAATCAAAGATAAAAAGGCGTCATCTTGCTGAAGGGGTTAAGTGAATCACAACTTTAAATGAAACAACTTTATGTGAATCAAATATTTGTTGTCGTTTTCATTGTGAATTTGGAACATTTTGTTTGATTTACAACTTAATAATGGAAGCTAAACAACTTTAAGCTAATTTTGTTCAGGCATTAATGAGCAGTGAATAATGAAACAACTTAAAATGATGCGACTCTAAGTGAGGCGTCTCTGTATATCTTAAAAGTTAGGAAGAAACTGATAAGCCGGTATCACACGAGAGCTTTTACAGTCAATATTCGATTATCAACATTTTTCTGGCATCATTTATGGAGTATTTTGCACTGGTATCGGAAACTAGACTGATAGTAGATCAATTTAGGTAACTGAAATATTTTAAATGTTGACCTCATAAGCTGCCAGACCAGTGTTGAGGATAAATGTTGAGGGAAAAAGCGCTCGTGTGATACCGGCTTTAGCAACAATCACTCAACACGAATAAGGAACGTGCAACAAGATCAACAATAGAAACAAGAAAATGGACTAGATTACACAGAAAAATCATGGTCAATACCTTCACATTTCCATGTAGGGTAGACTAGACTATTTATATGCGGTGTTCCAAATACCTTCACATTTCCATGTAGGGTAGACTAGACTATTTATATGCGGTGTTCCAAATACCTTCACATTTCCATGTAGGGTAGACTAGACTATTTATATGCGGTGTTCCAAATACCTTCACATTTCCATGTAGGGTAGACTAGACTATTTATATGCGGTGTTCCAAATACAGGTAGTAAGCAAAATCCATGATACTATTACCCAAAATGAGTTGATTTAGAGGCCAGTCCGTTAAGAGTCTCATTTTGTGACTCGATGGTCTAATAATAATAATAATAATAAGCATGTTACTTATTTCTCATAAGCGCCAATTTTTCCGAAGAATTCACTAGCGCTCGGAAAGAGAAAGAAAAAAGAACAAAATCAATGCATCAAAAGAAGGCTTATATACAACACACATTTAACAATCACTAGCAGTGGCAAAATAGCCTAAACTCTATAGCCATCTGTCATGACACCTCTCTCAAGATCATAGCTTCTCTCAAAGAGAAAAGTCTTAAGTTGTCTCTTGAAACATTCAACAGAACTCAGTTGTCTCATGGACAGCGGCAACCTGTTATACAACCTCGGAGCCATGTAGGAGAATGACCTCTCAAAGAAAGAAGACTGCTGGAAAGCCCTTGGTTCATCAAGACGAAAAGGGTCATTGTCATGACGCACAACTACACCATGGTGTGCCGGTGGGCGCCTGAGCAGCTCCGCAAGGTACCTAGGCTCACCAAATTTGAGAACCTTAAAAGTCACCAAACACAACTTAAATTCTATTCTTGCTCTTACTGGCAGCCAGTGCAGTTCTATGTGAAGAGATGTAGTAGGAGTTCTAGGTGGAACACCAAAAATGAGTCTTGCGGCCCTGTTAAGAACAGTCTGAACTTTCTTTAAAATATAATTTGGAAGACCCACCAACAGGGCATTGCAATAATCAACACGAGAGAAGACCAATGAGTGAACCAACGTCAGGAGGCAACGTCTGGTTATAAACGGCTTCACCAAATAGAGATTTCTGATGTGCAAGTAACAACTTTTAACTATCTGGTTTACATGCTCTTTGAAATCTAATCGGGAGTTCACATATACACTGTTACGTCCTGGGATATATAAACACTGGACTCTTTCTATTGGACTAGGTATGCGGCAACAAGGAACAACGGAAAATGCTAGATCCAACCCTTATCTATAAACCCAGGCAACAAACCACCCTAAACCGTCAAGAGTCCTGCCTGGACAACGAGGTATCCTATGACTCGGTTACAGGGTGCACGCACTATAGACTGCTGATAGTCAAGCAGGCTATATAAATGATCACACAATTAAGTTGACTTAAAGCTTCAAGGAAAAGATAGATAACGGAATTAAATTGCAGAAACAATTTAATAACAAACTAGAAGAAAGTACATTTAACGTTACGTTAATTAATACAACTAATCACCCCTGCGTGAAAGAAGGTGAAAGCAAACAGTCCTCAAAACATCGTACCGTTCTAAACTGCATGCGGCTACTGTAGGATCTGATGCTTAGCAAAGAAAGTATGTTACGGATTTAGAGAACTCTTAACTAATAAGCAGGAATAAATACTAGTGATAGGACCTACAGTGTATAATGGCATAGGTATAATTAAATAAAGGCAGCAACTCGCAACATAACCACATACAGGTGTGCTTCTCACTCTTAGTCAGGCAAGCCTGCTCGGACAGAGTCTCTAAGCCACACCCTGACTCACAATGCTCACAAAAACGGTAAACTGTGGCACAATAACAAGCATACAGAGATGATAAACCCCTAGCTGTTAATCTGCCAGGTGGCAGAGGTCTAGCCGGAAGGATATAGGCTTCGGATACCCGGGCTGAGCCACCTGCTCTAGCCTAGGGACGTTCCCAAGTCTGTGCGCCAAATTACTCTAATTGAAAGGGTGCTCTCTTGAGAGACTCAGATCGCAAGTATCTGACTCTCTCCTGGCGACCCTAAAACAAAAGCAAGACGTGCTAGCGCAGTGCTGAGTGGACTAGGCAAGGGCCCTCACACAACACAACACTAGACACACAGGTGTCTTTGTATCTAATTTATTAAGCTTTTATAGCAGAGTTGTAGATGTTACACAGGAGAGAGAGGGATGGGTTGACTGTGTTTACCTGGACCTGAAAAAGGCCTTTGACAGGGTGCCTCACAAAAGGTTATTGTGGAAATTGCAGGTTGTTGGAGGTGTACATGGTAGGATGTTAAAATGGATGGAAAACTTTTTAATAGGAAGAGAAATGAGGACCACGATACGAGACGAATATTCACAGTGGAGGAGTGTGACGAGCCGAGTACCACAGGGATCAGTGTTGGGTCCGATAATGTTCCTACTTTATGTAAACGACATGCCAGAAAACTTGAATAGTCATATGAATATGTTTGCGGATGATGCTAAGATCATGAAGAATGTCACCTGTATAGAAAGTTGCCAGGATCTTCAAAAGGACCTAGATGAGTTGCACAGATGGAGCCAAACCTGGAAAATGAGTTTCAATGCAGAAAAGTGTCATGTTTTGGAAGTGTGAACAAGTGAGATAAGGCCAAGCTGGGAGTAGAAATTAGGAATTGAAATAATCGGCAAAACACGGCATGAGAAGGACCTTGGAGTGATAATACAAGATGATCTATCCCCGGAGAAGCATATTAACATGATCATTGGAGGAGCATATGGAATAATAACCAATATGAGAGTGGCATTTAACTATTTGGATGAAATGTTAAGAAAATTGATAATGACTATGATAAGACCAAGATTAGAATATGCAGCAGTGATATGGTCACCACATTTGAAAAAAACATATAAACAAATTAGAGAAAGTCCAAAGGATAGCAACGAAGATGATCCCAAGATTGAAGGAGTTGACATATGAGGAAAGATTTAAGACACTACAACTGCCTACCTTGAAAGAGAGAAGGGAACGAGGCGACTTAATAACGATGTTCAAGGGAGTAAAAAGTTTGGAACGAGTAGATAGGGAAGATCTATTCGTGAGGGATAATGGAAGGACAAGAGGGCACGAGTTTAAGCTGAGGAAGGGCAGATGTCGTAAGGACACAAAGAAATTCAGCTTCCCATATAGGAGTATAGAGACTTGGAACAACTTGGAGGAGGAGGTGGTGAGAGCGAGGAACATTAACATGTTCAAATCTAGGTTGGATAAAAGTAAATATGGAAATAGGGCAACATAAGTTATGATATGTTAGTCCTGATATGTTAATACTGGGAACTGGGAATATCCATTACGATACTTGTCTAAGTAAAATGGATTGATTGTAAAGTAACTAAGACAGGACAACACGAGCGCTGCTCAATTCCTGTAAACTACAAATAGGTAAATACAGGGACACAGACAAGAAAATGCCCCTAGACTCCCACGGGTATCCTAGTAAAGTCGTGCGGGTCCACAGGACTCGCACCAGCAGACTTTACTTAAAGGATCGCAAAAAGCCTCCCCTCCGGGCTAGCCCCTGCTAACCTGCCACAAGAACACACTAGCAAGCATGAAACCACCAAATATGAGACAACAAAAAAAGCTTCCTAGGTCTCATTAACAATTACGTCTCTGCATAAGGCCCAAAATCCTATCTAGTTATCTGAGAGCTCGTCGTTAATACAATAATAGATATAAGGTCTATCAAGGGGATGGGATAATTAAATAGATTGGTGAAGTAGTGGAAGGAAGGTATACAAAGTAAGAGAGAAAGTTTCTAAGTGGGGTTGAGAGGGATAGATATCAAGGGGGTCCGAAGGGTACGACAGTGAGGTGAGCTCTGAGTCTTGAATCTGTCTGGACCCCGCCCTAGGCATGCAGAATACATCCCAGGCTTGGCAACACTCAACACAGTTGCCGGGTCAAAATCGTCTACCCCGTGCGTGAGTCGAAACTAAGCCTAACGTTGCAATCAAATGCATATGGCAACGCTTTCAGGCTCGTCCCAAGCTGGCAAGCGAAGCAACGTCCCAAGCCGGTCTCTCTCTCCCGCTCGTCTCCTCCCGCCCTCACTAGACTTACATCTTATATATTATAATGAAACAATCAACTATCGAGAATAAAATATACTAAGATGCGTTGGTTAAGAATAAGGGCAGCTACAAGCTGTGAAACAACATAAGCATATCCCAGACATTAGTTACGTAGTCGTAGGATATATACTAAGGAAAAGACTGCCGGCCGGCTGCCGCCAGCCGGTTTCTAAACGGCTGGGCAGCCGACGCGCGCGCATGCCCGCACGTGGCTACTATGCAGAAGCGTCACAACACCCAGATTTCGAACAGAGTTGGCCGGTCGCAGCTGAGATCCACCCACATTGATGGAGAGGGCACCTACTATATCATCAGCTCTTCTATTTCCTCGGATGATGAGAATATCAGTTTTACCATCATTTAGTTTAAGTTTTCTCGCTCTCATCCACTTCTTGATATCAGACATCAACAATTCCATCTTACTCCGTATATCAACTATATTTGTGATTCTCACATAAATCTGGGTGTCATCTGCATAAAAGTGAAAGGTGACATTATGTGCACGAAGCAGAAGAGACAAACTGCTGATATAAATTATAAATAGGATAGGACCTAAAACTGATCCCTGCGGAACACCATACTGCAGGGGTGTCGAGTCCGAGACCATTTGATTGACCATCACACTCTGGGATCTACCTGACAAGTACGACCCAAGAAGCAAGAGAGCGGAGTCACGCACACCACAATCATAAAGATCACTCAATAGCAACTCGTGATCCACTGTGTCAAAGGCCGCAGAGAGATCAAGCAAGACCAATAGTGAGGCCACACCATTGCAAATGTTCTCAACTAGATCATTATGTACTCTAATCAATGCTGTTTCAGTTGAATGATGCTGTCGGTAAGCAGACTGAAAAATTAGGATAGTTTCATTCTGCTGAAGTAGTGGTTGTAATTGGTCAAGTATTGCATGCTCTAATATCTTTGATATGAAGGACAGGTTGGAGACAGGACGATAGTTCAACTAGTCTAAACTACTTCATATACTTTATTAACTTGGTCATGTAGTAATGTACACCCTATGTGGTGGATTGTGTTCTCTTATTTATAAATTTATTATTTTACTTAAGCATTGTTTCCACAGCGATTTTGATTAGTTGTTTTGTCTTTTTACTGTGTTCGTATAAGTTTTGGTTTGTTTATTTTGCAAGTTTTACATTATAATATTTACTCACTTTTTGTTGGTATTGGTATATTTACATTGCATACTATTTTGGAACACCACCTACAAACAGACTAATTTACCTGAATAATTGCACTAGAATATAAGTGATCATAATATTAAACCTGTCTCTCATAATTTTGTCATGACATCTACAGTATATTTCCCTTTCACACTCTCTTTTATCTCGGCAGATTTTTGAAAGCACACGTATGGGGTAGACGAGCCAAAATGTACGCAAGAGTCCAATTAGTACAAGATATAAATACACAAATATTATAAAAATGATTACGAGCCAGTTTTCAGAATAATGAAGATAATTAGCGGCCACAAAAATCAATGGATCTTGATAATATTTGCAAATTTTATGGAGCAATACTGTAGGTGAATCGGATGAAACACTCCGAAAGATTGAATAAGATAGTTCGCAGCCTGGAAACTCCTTTTAAACTGAATAGAATCATCTAATAGTAGCCAGAAGAATGCTAAAAGGACAGAACTGGTACTGAACAAGTTGACCCCTTTTGTACTGGCTCCCGTCTTTTTAAATTTATTCTGGCTACTATTAGACAATTTTTGTGTAGTTTAAAAAGGGCCTCCAGCAATTAACGTGCTCGAAGTATCTCTCTTAACCCTTTTTACTACCACAGATCCTTCTTAACCCTTCCTCCCCGGGCTGTCTTACCCAATGACGGTCGCCCCTACCCGGGCGATATGGCTGAAAAACGTCTAGGCCTAGGCTACCGTATTTATGTTTATTTTCACTGCTAGAACTTTCCCACTCATCTATAATCGTAGTGCGGTTTTCAATCTGTATTTTGGCATTGAGTAGAGCTCTGTAAGTCAACTGGTTCAGTTGTGATGATGATTTCAGTGGAGCCAATATTGCAGAGATGTTGCCAATATGGGGGCTTTTTAGACACTAATTTCGTCATGACGTCAGAACAATAACATTGAGGAGTCTTCTCCTTCTTGTTTCCGGAGGTGCGGTGACGAACGCTTGGGTTTGTTGACATACGACGTACGCACGGCGTTCGGACCAAGCTTAATTAGGCTATTAAGCTCATGCCTTAGATAAGGCATACCGGGTAGCGGCCCTTCTTTCGTGCTGTCCTTACCTAAGGCAGACCGGGTAGGAAGGGTTAAACTGCACAAAATTGTCTCAACATAGCTACAATAAAATTGAAAAGACGTCGTCGGTAAAGAAGGGTACAGGCCTCCCTCACTATCCGATGCCACGATTTACGATATTATTATAGGTTTTTAGGTTTGGGTTTTGGCTGGTCCCAGAATACATCCCCATTTACCCCATTAATTTTTGGGTTTGCTATGTGATTAACTTGCTCATGTAGTGATGTACACCCTATGTTGTGGATTGTGTTCTTATATTTATAAATTATTATTTTACTTAAGCGTTGTTTCCACAGCGATTTTGATTAGTTGTTTTGTCTTTTTACTGTGTTCGTATAAGTTTTGGTTTGTTTATTTTGCAAGTTTTACATTATAATTTAAGATTGGGTTTTCAGGAACATAACCCAATCGTAAATCGAGGGAAACCTGTACCTGCAGATGATGACGAACCCACAAACAGACAAATCATAATCGTTGACGAGGAAGTGGTGCACGAAGGTCTGTTTCTTCCTCTCAGTGGCTTGGTGGTGTTGGTGGCGACGGTCGGTGTTGGGGGAGGTGCTCGGTTCTCGGATCAGGTAACTGCCAAACACCAGGGCTGGAAAGGGTACAAAATAGTCAAATTCAATCCTCTCTTATCAAGGAGGCAACTTTTCTAGCTATCTATTAATTATTATGTAAAACTTGCAAAAAAAAAAAACACTTAGACAATATAAAGACAAAAGAACTTATCCTAATCACTATGTGGAAGTAATGCATAGTAATTAGCACAAAACTACTATTATTATAATGTATTATAATGTAAAACTTGCAAAATGAACACACCAAAACTTATACGAACACAATAAAAAGACAAAACAACTAATCAAAATGGCTGTGGAAACAACGCTTAAGTAAAATAATAATTTATAAATAAAAGAACACAATCCACCACATAGGGTGTACATTACTACATGAGCAAGTTAATCTGGTTCCCAAGCAAACTAATCGCACACATAACAACGCACTATCGTCACGTTCAAGGAATTATGTATGTACTGTACTGTACTGTACTGTCTATCTATCTATTGCCCGACGCCGTGATCCCCGAAGGGGTGGACACGAACGAACCGCCTCCATGCACCTCTGTCCCCAGTCAGTCGACGCCCCTCCCCCCAACCAGCACCGCCTTCGTTCATATACTTCCTCACTCCATCCTTCCACCTCTCCTTCGGTCTACCTCTCCCTCTCTGTCCCTCCACCTCACTCTCGTACACCCTCCTAGTCATTCTCTCGCTTTCCATACGTTTCATATGGCCGAACCATCTCAAGATGTTCCTTTTCACACTTTCCAGCACATCTACCTCCACACCACACCTCCTTCTTATTTCTTCATTAGTCTGTCTATCCCTCCATGTAACTCCGCACGCACTTCTTAAGTAATTCATTTCCACTGCTCTCACTCTTGGTCTGAGTCTCTCAACCAACGTCCATGCTTTACTTCCGTAAGTCAGTGTCGGGATTACCACACTGTTATGCAAGGACTTCTTCACTTCCATACTGACCACCCTATTTCTTGTTACTGCTTTCAGCGTTCCTACAACCCTCTTCCCCTGTTGTACCCTCTCCCGCACTTCTTCATCCATAGTCCCATCTTTACTAAACACACTGCCCAGATACTTAAAAGAGCTGACGATCTCCATAGCCTGACCGTTCAGCTTCACCTCACACTCTGTGACTTCACCCCTTTCGAAGACCATAACCTTGTTCTTCCCCGCATTTACCTTCAAATTCCGTTTTACGCACACTGTTCCAAACTCATTTACCAGACCCTGCAACTCCCATTCATTATCACTCATCAGAACTGTATCATCCGCAAACAGCAGTATAGGTAGCTTCCACTCATTTCCCTCCCTTTTCAGCGATACACCAACATCCACTGCTCTTGATAGTATTTCTTTCATGACTCCATCCATATATACAGTAAACAATCACAGGGACATCACACACACCTCTGTTTCAAACCAACATTCAGGTCAAAGAACTCGCTCTGCTCACTCTCCACACGTACTGCCGCCTTTGCACCCTCATACATGCTCTTCACTGCTTTCAGCAACTTGCCATCTACTCCGTATATTCTAAGTACTTTCCACAAACCTTCTCTATCCACTCTGTCATAGGCCTTCTCCAAGTCCATAAAGGCAACATACACCTTTCGTTTCTTCTCCAAATATTTCTCCACAACACAATTCAGGGTAAAAATCTGATCTACACATCCTCTTCCCTTCCTAAAACCTCCCTGCTCGTCGCCTATCCATTTCTCCGTTCTCACTCTCACTCTCTGTATGTATATACTCAGGCACATACCCCATTGCAAAATATGTACACAAAAACAGGCTGAAACCAGAGCGGAAGTACAGTAGTACAATCGGGGGTATTAAGTGTTGTCATAGATTCCAGTGGTTTTCGCTCAAAAAGTGTTATTGGTATCTTTACAGTTACTGGGAAAAGTGCTTATCCCTCAGAGTATTAGTCAGTGTCCGAAACTTTGTGAAATATCTGACAACACTCATCAACCTCGACTGTACAAGCTGTTTTTTCCTTTTCAATCAGATGAGCAACTTTTACATCAATTCTAATTTGGTAAGGAATTTTACAATACCCTGTTCGTAGTAGGTAAGCCAGAAGTTGTGAACCCCAACCTCTATTATTAAAAAAGGGCTAGTGCATATGAGCTGTAAATGTCCCCTACTCCCTGGCTGACCCTTCCCAACTGGTAAAAATATTAGCTTGATTACTCTAGTTGTTTGTGAGTTATAGAGGTTAATGTTGAAGAGTTTTGGCCTACTTATTTGGAAGAGGGTATAGCATGAATGTGGAAGGTACAAAGAATTGGAGGCAGGTATTGCAGAATGATCTCAAGGCCAGGGGACTCAATAGGGAGATGGCTCAAGATTGTGACATATGGAGAGCTTTTGTAAGGTGAATTATTATTAAATTCAAATGTAAAACTTGTAAACTAAACAAACCAAAACCGGGACAAAGACAAGATAAAGGCAAAATAACTAATCAAAATCGCTATGTGGAAACAACGCTTACTAAAATCAAATTTATGAAATAAAAGAACACAATCCACCACATAGGGTGAACATTACTACATGAGCAAGTTAATTTGTTTCCCAAGCAAACTAATCGCACACATACAACGCACTATCGTCACGTGCAAAGAATTAGTAAATTTGGGAAGTCCTATTTGTCAAGGGCAGAAGCCCTCATAAGGTTGGAGTTGTAAGGTGAAAAACAACAAATGGTAGTATGGATAAGTCTATATAAATATGATTAACCCTTTCTGTACCGGCGACGTCTATATATTTTGTTTTTTAGCTACAGTATACATTATTTAAACGATTTTGTGCAATTTAAGAAGGATCTGTGGTAGTTAGATAGTTCGAAGGCTGTTAGTTGCTGGATGGCCATTTTAAACTGAATAAAATAGACTAATGGCCAAGTAATGGTTAAGTGCGCAGAATTTTGATGTGAGTATCCTAGGTTCAAATCCTTGGAGTACCAAATGTATTCATAGTTTCATTAATTTCATTAATTAGGTTTATTTGTAAGTTAATTGGTGGGTTGCTGATAATATGAATAGTAGCCAGAATAAAGTTAAAAGGATGGCGCCGGTAGAGAGAGGGTTGGTTAAGTACAGGTCTCCCTCAAGATAAGGATTGGGCTATGTTCCTGAAAACCCGATCTTGAATATATAAATTATACAGTATAGCGAACCCTAAAGTAATGGATTAAATGGGGATGTGTTCTCGGACTAGCCAAAACCCAAACCCAAACATCTAAAAACATAAAAAATATTGTAAATTGGGGCATCGGATAGTGAGGGAGAGCAGTATGAAAAACAGATATAATTACAGTACAGTATATTGTACTAACCTAATGTCTTAGCAGCCAGAACATTATCCTCGGCATGTTTCAGCAGCTCTTTAAGGAAGATCATCAAGTAGTTGAACACATTACGATGATAGTCAGGAGGCTTTGAAACAATCTGAAATATAGGAAGGATTTTAATTAAAATTACTGAAAACTCAGAGAGTGCAGTTCAGTTCCAAATGACATTTTCACAACCAATTTTGAGAATTCATAGACATTTCTCACTAATTCTATATAATGATTCTACTTGGTCAGAATTACAAACATAAAATGTCTATTTGTAAATGTCTGTCTCTTTTCGTGTACAGGTACAGTTGGTCAAAGTTCCAGTTGACCCACCCTCGCTCTGGGGCTCGCAGAATTAGCTGGCAATACTGGTGTAGTTGCCAATCAGTGGATATAATAACTTGAATATTTAAGCAAATATACAAACTTTGGGTGAATGTTCGGGATCATACATATCGATGTATGCATTTTTATTTGAGATAGGCTTACTTTCCCTTGTTTAGTGTATGTTCTAACAATGATATAGCCAAAATCAGATCTACCTATCCCAATCTTTGTAAGACACACCTCCTTCCTACACCAGTATTGCCAGATAATTCTGCAAGCCCCAGAGCGATGGTGGGTCAGCTGAAACTTTGACCAACTGTACACATTTTCCTACTTCGGGGGCGGGAGGCTAGGAATCCTCCTCCCCTTGTAAAATTCACCTACTAGACGTGACAGAGAAAGGAGAGGGGGAACGCGAAAGTGGTCCTGAACCCTAAGAATTAGAACTGTAAATGTTGTTTCTGTTCGGGCTCTGTCTCAGCTCGGCCACCCCCAGCTATGGGGTATGTGCCTGAGTATATACTGTACATACATACCGGTACATTACTTAAATAGTCACAGTAGCTTTAACCCTTTCCGTACCGGCGACGTCCTTTTGATTTTATTCAGGCTACTATTAGACGATGTTATTAAGTTTAAAATGGGCCTCCAGCAATTAACAGGCTTCGAACTATCTCGGTTAACCCTTTTTACTACCACAGATCCTTGTTAAGCTGCACAAAATCGTTTAAATATAGCTAAAGTCTATTCAATCGAGAAATATCTGAAAGCCCCGCCCCATTCCACCACTGCCGTAGATTACATAAAGGTTATCGTACCGCAGTCTCGGCTGTATCACTTGACGTGTTACCATGAAGCTGATAAGGTCTCCTTATAACATTCAATGCAGGACAGATCCTGCAGTTATTTTGTATACTGCACAATTTTCCTCTACATCACTATACTGTTGAATGTTTGTGTTATGGAAATTGATTCCCAAAAGGTAAAGAGAAACTACAGTAATAAAATTAGAACAAGAATAAGTGGAAGATTGATTGAAAAAATTTCATACCAGTTTTATTTATCCTCGATATTTGCACCAACTATTGAATCAGTTCATGAAGCAAGTAAACATTCTAAGACGGAAAATTATTGTCAACACCATGGTCATTTCGAATTGTATGGAAAGTATGGCAGATTTGAGGTAGATGATGTTATATGCAAAGATTTGCGAGCGCATGGACTTGATTTTGGTGGACTCTACTTTCTCGCTCTCTGTACGTGTCTGTACCTCGATTCTCCTTCCCTCTCTCCCCCTTCCTTCCATCCCTCCCTCCCTCTCCCTATCTCTCTCTCTCTCTTAATGTAAAGTGGATAATAATAATAATAATAATAATAATAATAATAATAATAATAATAATAATAATAATAATTCTTTATTCCAGACACAGAAGATAGATACAGTACAGTATAAATACAGTACGACCTAATGGTCCATATCACATACACTTCTCGTGAGAGCACAGATAATAATTATACACAAAGATATATTAATAAAGAAACAATAAAATAAAATATACAGTAGGCCTATTTACAGAATAGAGCACATATCACATTTTGTCACAATATAACACAGATAGGCTAACTAAGGCTATTGCTCAATGTTGGTTAACACCTATTGCACAGATCATTGCTCATAGTTCAATTAGACCTATATATTACATTACATAATATGTGTGCAGCAGCTTCTGCCAGTGAGATATAATACGGGATTCATAGATATGATCACTAGACCAAAGAGCTACAATCAGCGTGTTACTGGAGGATTGCAGTCGCTGCGAAAAGCTGTACACCAGTCTCTTGATGACAGCCCGACAGCACTGCACATCCAACAGTGTGCACACCATACTAGTGCTTTCATATTTAGAGAGACCAATGAACATCTTGAGTATATTATGATAGGATGTACACAGACCATTTATGGTGGCTCTCTTATACTTCCACCACAAATGGGCCGTGTACATAGAGGAACAATATGTCCGGAACAAAGTGACTTTAGTTTCCCAATTACACATGTGGAATTTCCTCAAGATGGTGTTACCACGTAAATATAGCTGTCAGCGCTGACGGCCGATATCTGCATTATCTGAGCAATCGTTTGAGATAATGTGTCCCAGGTATTTTATTTTGTTTACTTCTTGAATAATTTGATTATTGAGTGAGAAATTTGGCAGTTTACTTTTATACAGTAATTTTGATCTAAATATAAGAACAGCACTTTTCAGTGGGTTGAATTTAACACAATGTTTACTACCAAAAGATTCACATATTTCAAGAAGTTTGCTCAGACCCGCAGAAGACGGTGCAATAATGACCAGATCATCAGCATACATGAGATGGTTGATGATTTTATTCCCACCATAACATCCAATCTGCTCTTTATTCAATTTATCACTTAATTCATCCATATATACATTGAATAAGTAAGGTGAGAGAATACTACCCTGTCTCACTCCATTGGTTACTGTAAAGGAATCCAAAATAATGTTACCCCATCTTACATTAAATGTTTGATTGGCGTACCAGTACTTCAAGATTCTCAGTATATAGGATGGCACTCCCCTTGTTGCTAATATAGCAAACAGGATATTGTGGCAGACTCTGTCAAATGCCTTACTAGCATCAAGAAAGCATGCAAAAATAGAGCTGTTCATTTTGATGTACCCATCCACTAGCTCCTTCAGAGTGTAGATGCACTGGTCCGTACCATGATTCTTTTTAAAACCAAATTGATTACTATTAGTTGAGATATACACTGAGATTCTGTCTAAAATGATTAACTCTAGTATCTTACTTACAATACTGGCAAGGGCAATAGGTCTATAGTTGTCTTTTGATGTAATTTTGCCAGCCTTGTCTTTAATTACTGGTATCAAGGTAACGGACATCATAGATTCTGGTAGGAAACCATGGATTAGAAAGCTGGTAAAGCAACTGCTGAGTTTCTCCAAGAGGAGAGTGGAGGAGTACTTCAAATGTTCAGCATATATACCATCAAAACCACAGGATTTGTTAGCATCTAGCCTACTTATTGCAGCCTTGATTTCTTCACTTGTAACTTTAATTGTGTCATATTTTTCTTCTTTGTTACACTCTGTTGTAGCAGCAATGGTATTTCCTTGGTGCCCAACAGAGTTAAACAAAGTTTGGTAATGTGTTTTCCAAAGATTGGCTATGTTATTAGTACCAGAGATCCCATCTACACTAACGGGTAGAGGTGTGCAGCTATTATGCATTTTTTTAATATCCTGCCAGAAGGCCAAGGTGTCTTTGCTAGCAAAGTTTTTGGCCAATGCTTCTCTTCTTAACACATTTTCATTGTTTTTTATATATCTGATTGCATACTTGCATCTAGCCTTTAGTCTGGTGAACATGTCAAAAATGGGTCCCTGTCTAGGTTTGTTATGATCCAGCCATACACTACGAGCATCTCGGGATGCCTGGTATAGTTCTGAAACATGGTGATTCCACCCAGGTTTGTTAAAAAGAGTAATTTTTGTTATGCTTGTGAAATACTATGTCACTAGCCTTAGTAAGACAAGATATAATATTATTGTACAGCTTGCTGACCTCTTCTCGATGACTAGCATTAACACAATTGGGGGTCTTCACAGGTAATGGCATCCTCACTGCCAGGATCAAGCTCAGAAAGGAGAGTGTGTGGTAAAGTGCAAAATTGCTCACACTCCTCCTCGTCAAGCCCGCCCCATGGCAGTTTTGGATTTACACTATTGTTTGACTGGGTTAATTCTGGCGCTCTTTCCAAACTAGCTGTTAAGGTCAATGGGATATGATCTTCATCTGTATATGTATACTGAATTTCCATATTTGTTATCATATCATGGAAATCAGCACTAGCTACGGTATGATCTAGCCAAGACGTTGAGCCCATGCTGCTGCACTGACACATGTGTTAACTACTATGAGGGAGCATGAGCTGAGAAGAGATAATTAGATCATGCTCACCACAGAAGTTAGTCATATGACTAGCAAACAGAGAGTTACTCATGTCCTTCAGATTAGCATTCCAGTCCCCTATTACAGAGTAGCAGGTGGTATTTAGTTCTTGTAAAAGAGCACTTAGCTCTCCAAGGCATTCCAGGTATTATTCTTAATTTTCATTACATTGGTAGGGCAAGTACACACTAAGAATAACTACTTTCCGTTGGTTATCTTCTACTTCTATACCTGTACACCATGGTAAATTTGTTACAAGTGGTTTAACCCGGCTGTCTAAAGAGTCCCTCCACAAAATAGCTACTCCTCCCGGTGGGTGACCTGCTACTAGACCATCCATAGCATCGGTTGTCGAGACCCCAAACCCATGAAAATTATCACAGATAGTACTGAGGTTACCCAAATCCTGTTTAAAATACCAAGTCTCCTGCAGGCACACAATATCACTGGTATTAAATACGTCTACTACATCAGGGCGTAGGAGAAGCCCTCTGTTGGTTTTAGGGAGCCCCCTACAGTTATAAGTAGCAATACGCAAATTGTTGGGAGGTGAAGTAGACTTTATCATCATCATCATCATCAAATCTGATGCCTTGCTTCCAGAGGAAGCGCCCCAAAAGGGATGGCCATGGCAGAAACTGCCTCCAGGCTCCCAGACATGCCCCGACTGACCCACTCCACAGTGCCCCATTTCCACTAAGTGGATTATAACCATGAACACTGAAGGAGCAGACCCAGAGCAGTCCCTCACCCGAATGGTAGTTCCATCACTGTTTTGCTATTTTATTTACCCCAGTGGGGCCCTGGCTGGAAGCATACCAAGCACAGGAATTTTCTGGAAACAGGAACCAGTGGTCCACTGCTCCAGAGGCTGATTGAACCACCAAAGTGGCGGGCGGTGGGGTCGCCGCATCCCTACGCCAGAGAAAGGCCAACTTGTGCCAGTGGGCTGTGAGAGTAAGACACTAGGGAAACATGGGGCACACCATTATGGCCCCACTGCCTTCACCACTCAAGAAAAAAGTTAGAAATAAGAATTATGATAAAGGTAAAGTCAGAAAACGGCTATGGGAAGTAGAGGACACCAACCCTCACTCTGATAGATCCAGCCCACCACCAGTAGACTTTATATCCATGATTAAGAGTTGTTGGGAGGGTGGGTTACTGTAATTATAGAGTCCTCATTTGTTGGTACCGGTACTGGTACCTGTGCCCTACGTTCTCTCCACCAGTACACCGATGCTTCCTCTGGCCAAAGTTCTTCATCCATAAACACCTCGGGATTTGGACACTCACAGTTCATTCTGAATGAAATATATGTGTGCCCATCAGACCAGGGAATAATTGGTTCAACATCCATACTAAGACTGAGTTTATTGGAGAGATATTCTTTTAAGTCGGATGCCGTCACTCCTGGCTTAAAACCTGTCGCGAATACTTTGGCTATGCGTGATCTTTTCACTTTTTTAACTGTACTAATCCCTGTACTTTTATTTTTACCCTTAAACCCCTGATGCTTAAAGTTCCTAGGTTGAATTTGCACAGCCATAGAATTCCTAACATTGTTTGTGGTACCAGTACCGGTACCTCCATTCAGCCTCTGTTCCCCCTCAGGTATGTGATGAGTTTTACCTTTGGTGGAATGTACCCTAAACCATTGTCCTTGAACAGTACCCTCCCCCTTATCATCACCTAAGGGTGGAGGCATTGTGATCCTGTCGATAGGGGTTGTCGTCGAGCTCCTACCCGTCGCAGGTGTTGTAGTGATGCCTTGCGCGTTGCCTGTACGTACAGCTACATTATAGGCCCCAAGTGTTGCTATACTCATTATAGCGGGTGTACCGCTTCCGACGCTCCTCACTGCAGGGTTGACTTCATTAATTTCCTCAGTGGCAGAAGTTACGTTGATGTTAGGCCTACCTCGGGTTGTCTCGTTGGTTCTACTCGTTATGGCTGTGGCTTCCTGTGTGATGGAGGAGGCGCCACCGGCACCTGGTGTGGAGCAGCTGGTGGTGGCATCAGTAATTTCCCCTGTGGCACAGGTTTCAACGGAGTTAGGCCTTCCTCGGGTTGTCTCGTCGCCGTCGGGTCTGATCGTTGTGTCGTGGACAGTTGTGGATGTGGCCGTGGTCTCCTGTGTAGTGGAGGGGGCGCTATCTGATGTAGTGCGGCTGGTAGTGGACACTGCAGGTGTGGTATTTATAGGCTCTGGATTAGTGTCATTTACAGATGCAGTAGGCCTAGGCCTATTTGAGGGAAAGCCACCTGAAGATATTAAATTTCCTTGGGATTGACTGTAGTCCTCAATCACTAGCACTCTACTACTCAAATCACCAGTTGCACTCAATAATGTGTAATGTGTAATGTGGATACAGTGTAAAGATGGTCAACTTGCTACAGTCAATACTGTTGTGATCCACTTAGCCGTCAATAATGATAATACAGTACATCTAATTGGTTGACTTTATTTGGTGTCAAAGTATTTGGATATGTAGACTACAATATCCCTGGCTTGACTAAAACGTTGGGGCACACCAGCCGGTCTGCCACATATAGCTATGATCTGCCAAGGGGATGCATCCTTCCTCTTCAGAAGACAGGTGACGACTGACGTGAACGGCGAGCCGCGAGTGTCACCCCGTGTAGAAGACAACAGTATTGTCAATGTAGCTACCTTCCTGCTAAATCTAGAAGTATTTACTTGATCAAGGGAATGGAGGCATTGAAAATAGGCTCCAGTCTTGAATTTCCATCCTGACTTGATAATCTAGAAGGGTTGATAGCTTTGAAAGCCTTTCTTAACAAATATTAATGATAAATAAATGTTTACTTTGATCTAGCGGCAAAGTTTATACCTAACGATAATTCTCATAGTACTGTACCTGTATTCTAAAACTTCGAGCCTTTTCTGGTCAACATTGTGGTATTATTCTAGCAATTTTAGGCATCCATTAACTATTGTGTAGCCTTCTAGCAATGTTTGTAAACTGATTGAGTAGTATTTTTTCTTTGGTTTGGTAACCCTGCTAGACACCGCTACATGATACAGGCGCACCAGCCGTATGATAACGGTTCGGGAAGTGGGCGAGGCTTATAGATATTTCCCGATTGAATAGACTTTAGAATATAATAAAAAGACGTCACCAGCACAGAAGGGGTTAATAAGGGCACATTTTCGGGTGGGGAGACTGGCGCATGATTTAAAGGGCCAGATCGGAAGAGTTAAACTACCAAACAACTTCTTCAGTATGGTACAATGAATGGTACCTTAATTATTCTGACTGATTTTATTAAGGAGGGTCACCGTTTTTTTATTATCTATCTTTCTCTCCTTTTCTCTCTCTACCTGGCTTGTATCCATTCAGCCAACTGTTTTAAGACGTTTATCCCCATCCAGGTGTCGATGGAAAATCCGGCTTTGCCGGAGAAATTTTTCTATCGAAAGGCATAATACAGGAGTGCATGTATTATGCCTTTGTACAAGGGGAAGGGAGACTGGCAAGTTATAGAAGTACTGTATTAGTTTATTATCAGTTATTGGAATGCTGTACGGTAGGGTGTTGATAGAGACGGTAATAAAGGGTACAGAAGGTGCAATAGGAGAAGAGCAGTGCGGTTTTAGGAGGGGAAGAGGGTGTGTGGACCAGATTTTTGCAGTAAGACAGCTGTGCGAGAAGTATTTAGAGATAAGTATGTTTTTTTTAGCTTTTATGGATTTGGAAAAAGCATATGATTGTGTGGATACAGAAGCAATGTGGTAGGTGCTAAGGATTTACAAAATTGGAGGAAATTTCTTAGGAGCAGTCAAGAGTTTATTTGTAGAGAGTAAAGTGTGTGTTAGAGCAAGGAATGAGTTGAGTGAATGGTTTGAGGTAAATGTAGGTCTGCGACAGGGATGTGTATTGTCACCGCGGTTGTTTAATATATATATGGATGGCGTGGTGAGGGAGGTAAAAAAAAGATCTATGAGTAGAGGACTGGGTTTAGTAGGACAATAATGGTGGTGATTGGGAGTTGAATCAGCTGCTGTTTGCCGATGACACAGCACTGGTGGCGGATTCTGAGAAGCTGCAGCGAGTAGTAAACGAGTTTCATGAGGTATGTGACAGGAGGAAGCAGAGGGTGAATGTAAATAAAAGTAAACTGATGGTGTGTAATAGAGATGCTCGTAGGATGAATCTAAATGTACGACTGAATGGGGAAATGCTGGAACAAGTGGAGTGTTTTAAATATCTAGGAGTGATAAGCAGGGATGCAAGTGTGGGAATCGAGATAAGACAGAGAGTGAGTGAGGGAGGGAATGTTTTCAGAGCAATGGGAAGTATGTGGAAGATGAGAAATCTTGGAATGAAAGCTAAAAGTGCAATGTATCAAGAGATAGTTGTACCAACAGTGATGTATGGGCCTGAGCCATGGGGTTTGAATGTGCAAGAGAAAAGAAGGTTGGATGTGATGGAGATGAGCTGCTTGAGAATAATGTGTGGAGTGACACATAGAGACAGATTAAGGAATGAAGAGGTACACAGGAGCCCTTACTGGCCAGAGTGGAAAGAAGGGTGGTATGCTGGTATGGACATGTTGAAAGGCTTACAAAGAGAATATATTAATACCTCGGAGGAGATGGAGAGATGGTGTGAAAAAAGCGTTGGAAGTTAGAGAGATGACTGAAGAACAGGCAAGCAAAGACGTTATGAATAGGAACGAGTGGAGAATACTTGTGAATAGATGAGTGATAAAGCGGTCGTAGGAGCGGGGGTCGGGGGCCAGTTGGATTGATAATAGTCCGGCAGGCGCCCGGCACGGGGAGCTGGTTTATATATAAAGGGTTTTGCCTGGAAGTAGGTGGGCGGGCATTATGGTTTAGTTCCGCTGCGTGTCTGCCTGCTGTGACCGGATCCTATCCAGGATATCTGGGTCCTGGGAATCTTTTGCTGGGGACCCCTCATGGTCCTTGGTCTCTGGGTCTTCTGGGTGACATTGTTGTGTGTGAATTTTACATATACTGTACAGTACAGTATTTATTTTGTTTGTTGTTTCTATTCGGGCTCTGTTTCACGTCGGCCACCACCAGCTATGGGGTATGCGCCTGAGTATGTACATACTTTAAAAAGAGTTCTCTTTTGAACTATCAAAATCTTCTAAGGTTTCAAAGAGTTCGGTAAGATCCTGTGTAGCGGGAGGAACTGTTTTTCAGATGCCTATTTACTAACAAACATTAAACAATATCTTTAACATTACCAAACCAAAACCTAACCTAACCTAGTCTAGTATATTGGTGGACTATTTATGAATGTAAAATGTAAAAATATATTGTAACATTACCAAATTATTGAGATATAAGTACAGGTCTTATACAGAGTTCTCTTCTGAACTATCAAAATCTTCTAAAGGTTAGTCGCAATCAAATAACAATTAAGCTATCATACTGAGTAACTGTGCTGGTTTACTGAAAAAATACTTATATTCGGCTATTGTATTGAAGGAGTAAAGATAAAGGTTCAGTGAAAAAAAAGAAAAAAAGTCAAACCTGTAATCTGAGTTTTCCTGGGTTTGATGAGCTGTGACATCATGGAGAGAATATCCTGGCCCTCTTGAGGCTGAGCATTGGCAACATCCAGGTCGTGTAGGGTCACATCTTGTATCACCTCCTTCTTTTGTGTACGTCACCCTTCGGCAGTGGTACATACTCCTCCGCCTGGTGATATTCAAAGCTATGAATAGTCAGATCTCGGTATATGCACATTAAAATGTAAAACTTGCTAACTAAAAAAACAAAAACAAAATTGGACAAAGACAATATAAAGGCAAAATAACTAATCAAAATCGCTACGTGGAAACAACGCTTAATTAAAATGTAAAACTTGCAAACTAAACAAACCAAAATTGGGACAAGGACAATATAAAGTCAAATTAAATTATCAAAATCGCTATGTGGAAACAACGCTTAATAAAATGAAAATTATTAAATAAAAGAACACAATCCACCACATAGGGTGTACATTACTACATGAGCAAGTTAATCTGTTTCCCAAGCAAACTAATCACACATATAACAACGCACTATCGTCACGTTAAAGGAATTAGTCAAGTTTGGGAAGTCCGGGACGTTCTGGTAAATTTTACTAAACTCTGCATGAATAAAGAAACTACATGCTAAATGTCAAAATATTATTTAAAATCAAATTTGCAACATGACAAGACATTAACAATAGTACAAATTACAAATATTGATAAGATAACTATACTATTACAAAATAATATGTAAAATACAGTACAGCACTCACTAACGATAGTGCTATCGGGTAGGTACCTGTAAGCATAGCATGCCTCAAGTGACCCCAATCAATAACTACCCTACAAATAACCTACATTTATCGCACAAATAAACTAAGGAAATCGCAAAAGCAAGCAATTGATACTATCGACAATGAATACATATGAGGCGCTCATTCGCGGAACGTGTTGACCGCCCAAAATAAAAAACGGAGTAAATCGCGTCTGAAGTTTGCCGACTTATAAAAAGCTGTAACTATCAGACCCGATTAACCTCTGAAGTGCGCATGGGGGTAATTGGAAACGTCCCCCTGTGCTGACGTATTTGAGGTGTTTCCGTCACTAAAATATTCATTGTGCCATTAATAGCATTAATATTTATCCATATGCGCCTATTATGGGTTGATTATAAAGGTATTAACCTGAAACAACAATAAAACGAGTGAAAACAGCGTTTGGATGGTCAAAATCGGAGATATAGCCCGCGAGTTGTATAATGTATGGGTGAGGCAATCTGCTTTCCCGCCAATTTCCCCAAGGCCACTGAGACACAGTCGATCGATACTCTCTCTCTCTCTCTTGCACTCGCTTGCTATCAGTGATGACCACACCCTCCAATCGGATTTCTAATGTTAGCACGAAAATATACCTCAGAATAAGGGAATAACAGGGAAAATAGGTGATAACTGAAGGAGAGGAGGAAAGTGGGGAAGGAGGGGAGGTAGAGGACTGAGATTTTGCATGGCCCAGGGGCCAAAAAAAAAAAAAAAATAAAAAAAAAAAATATAAAAAAATATTTTTTTTTCGATGTCAAAAGTTGATTTTTATTTTCTCTGACTCTTAAGAGTCTTCCCGCAGTGCGCCGGGGGAACTCTTAAGAGTCTCCCCGCAGCTCCCGGGTTAAGGAGAGAGGAGAGTGTCATCAAAATGTTCGGAAAATAGTATCTAGCCATGTACCACAATAAAAATAAATTGCTTGTAATTAATAGTAACGTGAGTGTGATTGAAATAATCCCATGATTTTATAACCCCATATCAATTCAATACTGTAGAAACGTTGAGAAAAAGCAAATGTATAACAATAAAACATAAATAATATTATCAGTGAATAATAATAAGACATGGAAGAGTAGGGTAAGATAATAGAAACATAATTTTATAAAATTAATAAGCGATAATAAAGATTAGAAAATGGAGGAAGACATGGTGAATAATAATGAATAAGTAAAACACAAGAATAGAGTAATAATTTTGCTACTTTAATGTTATTGATTTATTATTATAGAAAGTAAGCTAGTATTACTGTTAATTAATTAATTTGGGATGTTTTATTCAGCTTGGGAAGGACATGATTTTACAAAATTTTAATCTAATTATTATGAGGAAGGAATTTGATGGCTAGTTACTATAATGTTCTTGTGTAAAGATTTCTATTGTTTAACAATTTTACCTTACTAAAATGCATTATTACTCTATTCTATTGTTACATTTTTATATTCATACTCACCGACTAGTCAGGCAGTGTCGCTATCACTGTCACTATCATCTGCATACTCTTGCAGGTTGTCATCAATATCAGAGGAGTCAGAGTTGTTGTCCAAGGCTGGTCTAGCTGCTCTACTGAGGTCCCTCTGCATACGAAAAAGTTCCTGGTAATACTCTGAGTGGATTGGCGGAATGTAGGATAGCAGGTCGTGGACGGCTTGGAGTTTGTCAGCTTGAAGTTTGATGGCAGCTGGGTACTTGGGGGTGAGTGGCACTCGTGACAGATTAAAGGCCGATGGAGCATACTTGGCTTTACCTGGCATAAGCCTGAGACAATGCAGAGGCCCCTCGTAGCCTCGAGATAGCTGATACCCATCCCTATATTGCAGAGTAAAGCAGAATCGGTGACATTCAGAGAATAGGAGTGGCTTGGCGGGTGTACGGTGAGTTATGACACTTTGCAACAGGTCTAAGTTTAGAAAGTCCTCTCTCACCATGGGAATGACCTTGTTACCTGCTTGGACCGCACGCTCAATCACCTTGATATAGTGTTCAAAATCATTGATGTTCCCCTCAACCCTGAAGCGCTTTTCTATGTTCCCAAAAGCCCTGTCACACGCCATGTAACTATGTCCTGGGATGAGGAAATAATGGACCACTTCCTGAAGACGACGACTGTGCAGTTCGTAAAGATGGCAGAGCATGATATTAATGTTCTTATTCTGTCCACCACAATTGTCACTGAATAGTATAAGCTTGCCAAAATCACCATGAAGCAGTACTTCATTCTCGATCCACTTTTTGATGCACGAACCCACCTCGACCGAGCCACGCCCACCTGTCACCTCATCCCACACGAAGAACTGGTTTTCACCGGTCTTGAGGTTGGAAATGCATAAATTGTACAGCCAGACTTTCTTCTTATAGTAGGCAGCATTAGTGGTGAGACAAGGTATTGGCTGTGTCTGTTGGAGGTCCAAGGCTATGACACGAGTATCATCGTCCCTGTCCTGCCCCAGAGTCTTCATAAGTGTTTGTGCCTGCCGTGCCACCGCCAGGTGTTCATCAAGTTCACCCTGCAAGATTGCCTTCTCTGCGTCATTACTGGTATGTTTCAAAGTGGTCTTAGCTAGGTCACAGGTCGAGCAAGTATCAGTATTTGGTGGTGAGAAGGAGAGTTCTTTACTTTTGAAAACTTTCCGGTAAAAACTTTCCTTGACTACGCTGTTGTTAGGATAATTCTCAGCCATCCAGGTAGGTGGTACATCCGGCTTAAACTCAACGATGTCTCTAGGTACCGCAAATTGGGCAATTTGGCTCTGCTATAATGGCTGGTAACGCTGGGGAATGATGCAATGTGTTTGTGCACACGCTTTGCATCAGGACCTGCAATGGTGACACGGTTCTTGTGTTGCCTGCGGCCGTCTCTCTTCGGTGTACCAGTGTCACTCACGTGGGTCAGGGCATTCTCTAATCTTGTCCTACCTATGGCTAAAATGTTGATGAAGGCTGTCTTGCAAACATTATAAGTTGTAGACTGGTAGGAGAGAGTAAATTTGCGGGTGCATGACCGATGGGGACCAGGGTTGTTGATGTCGGCAGGCTTTCTTCGTCGTTTCACTGGCACTGACAGAACGTGTTTCTGAATGAAGGTATTTCTGGACTAACCAATCTCCAGTTTGCCAGAAGTTATTGTGGATTGCTTGGCGGATAGGTTCAGCAATTTTATCGTAGCATCCATCATTGCAAGGCGGTCCAATAACTCTAGCATTCACTGTATTTCCTGTTTGGCGGCTGACATATTCCCTCCCAGAATTTCTCTTGTTCCTGGCGATTATTTCAGACCAATTGTCCGGGTTACACCTCTTTTTTATAGGTGGGAGTGGGCTCCCACTATCACTCTCACTCTCACTATCACTCATTGTTCAGGGAAGCACTGCAACACGGTCAAAACGGCACAAAAACAACACCAGGTGTGAGGTAAATGATCCGTACGGCGTGAGAGCTGAGCTAGACTGTATTGTGGCGGGAGAACAGAGAGCAACGCGCGCCGTGAGTGGCTGAGCTGGCGCCCACGCGGTACCATAGCCGGGCTGTCATTGGCTGGCTGAACACACGCTGCCTGGGTGGCACGTATCACCCTATGCGATGCAGAAACTAGGGCTAGGCAAACGACCTGTTAACACGGACGAAAGTGCGTCGTACTTTATGCGATTTTCAACCATGTTGACATTCTCAAATATAGCTCCCTACCACGGCTCCAGATTCGAGAAGGATGTGGCAATATAATGCGATAATATAACGGGTTTTGCCAGAGGTGGCGGTTATCACGTTCCGCGAATGAGCGCCTCATATAATATAAAGACAAATAATTGCAAAATATGAAGTAACAACAGATTTAAATAAAGAGTACTCTTTTACCAAGAACAATCAATTTAAAAAAATCATCAATATTAATATTAATAATAGAAAAAAGAAAAAGAAAAAGATAAACAATAAATACAGACAAAAAGTAAGCAGAGGTTATACAAGAAACTTCAAGTTAAAAATGCTTGATTAAAATTATTGATGTCAAATTTTAGAATACAGTCACAATAATTGACTCTAAAAAGATTAAATTTATGGAACAATTTACTTGCCTCAAAACCTGTCTACTAAGAGTCTGTATAGTAACCTAGCTATAGCCCAAAAGTCATCTACTGTACTTTAGTGCAGATTTTACAAAATCTTATTAACTGGGAATAAAAACAATTATAAGTTATTTTACTATCGATATTACTACTAGGGAAAGGAAAGTTTATTACGTTAAAATTAAAATCATCAACTTTGTGATATACTTTAAGTATGCACTGTTCATTAACAATCTCTATATTTATATCAAGAAAATTTTCAACTTTATAATTTACGTTACATTGTGTGAGGGGAATAGAATTAGGGTAAATAAGTTTAGAAACTTGATTAAAATTTAACAAATTGCAAACGAGAATATCATCAATATATCTACTATTATTACTTAACAATTTAGCAAGTGCTAATTTTTCTGGGATTTTATTTTTCTTGCTACTGTCAACTAAGTCTTTTATATATTTAAATTCTAAAGCAAGCAAGAATAAATCTGCAATTAAAGGGCTAGCATTTCCACCCATAGGAATTCCTAATATTTGTTTGAAAATGTAAGGCCCGAATCTAACATAAGTATTGAAAAGGAGGAATTTAAGGGCATCTTTAAGTTTAGTTCTATCAAAATATACAGAACTAGTGGGAGTAGAGCTAAGTGATGCATTATTAAAATATGTACAAACATTTATGAAATAATTACCATTCCTAACGAACCTGTCAAAGTGCAAATCTATAATAAAGCAAAGCTCTGAATATACTAAATCTAAAGGCAAATTGGTATACAAAGTTGAAAAGTCGAAGTTATGTACCGAGGTAACTTTCGGCATGGTATTTATTTTATCAATAACTTCTAACGAATTGTCAACACTCCAATAATAGTTAATGCCAGTTCTTCTCATGATGGTATTACAATATCTTTTGTGAGTACTTTTAATGTATTTTAAGCAATAAAATAAAATTTATGAAATTTATTTTGTATACTGTACACGGATTCATTTGGACACGGTAACCCCAAAAATTCAAGGTCGGCCACAAAAAGGATTTTTTTTTTACAGTATATACAGTACATCAATCTTACCTGTTACTGGCATCTTGTTATCAAAGAAATCTGAGTCGTCCTGTTCTGGGGAGCTGTCCAAAGAGGGTCTAGCTGGCACCACTGGGGATTCAGGTGCTGGTGAACATTTGTCATCATCTGCTGCACGTTCAGGTTGGCTTGGTGTAATTGGCAAAGTTTTAGAATGATCAGGTGGAGTTTTAGACTTAGAATGAACCACTGGGCTCTGATATTGGCTTGGTTTAATTGGAGGTGGCTTAAAATGATCCTCTGGACTTTCGGATTGGATTAGCGCATCTGGGGAAGGCTTAGAATGATCCACTGGACTTTGGGATTGGGTTGGCATATCTGGGGAACGCTTAGAATGATCCACCGGACTTTGAGACTTGGTAGGCTGAGTTGGAGAGGAATTATCTGGCTCTATTTCAATTGGAGGTGTTAGAAGTTGAGTTGGACTGGAATTTTCTTCCCCTTGAGAAATAGTAAGATTTTGTTTCTGGGTTTCTTCTATGCCACTGGTATGAACATCAATGGGTTTTATAGCAGTTTCTTTGGAGCCAGAGCTATACACTTTAGATTCAGAATTGGTTAGTTGAGGTTCTGCATCTCTACTTTCTTCCATGTGTACAGCAGAGGGGGAAGGTGATGTTAACTTAAGTCTCTCTAAAGCTTTAGATACTGCTTCAGGTGTGTTGGCTAAATTATCACAAAGTGTATGGGTTACACCATTATCCTCTACAGCAGATGAGCTTAGATATTGATGATCATTTGAAGTAGAATCTTGTCTAGAAGCTTGAATGGTGTATCAGTAATTTCAGAAACCCTTGTGGTAGGAACTGTTTCAGATTTTGTATTTCCTGCGTTGAGTGCATAATCCTTGCTATTTCTCTCTGGGACAGAATATTTCCTATCTAGTTCTCTAGGTACTTCTTCATGGTTCATTTCTTGAAGTGTTATCTGATTCACAATAGGTTCTGTGTGTGTAAAACTAGTGGCTGGATTACATACTGTTGAACTTTCTTTTCTTTCCACAGTATATGCACTAATTTCATTAAATTCTTTACCAGGGCTATAATTTATAACTTGCGGCTCATCTTTATAGCTTGTTCTCACCATAGAATTTTCCCTGGGGATGTTACCAGTGGCAGAATTATCCTGGGGTAAACTGGTGCCAATAGTTCCTCTGTGACTAGGTACCGATGTTTGGCTTATGCTGGGTACAACGCTAACATTGGGTTCGTCTTGTCTCAATGAAACTTTTCGGGAACCATCATCCATTCCAAACCCACTAATAGGTTCATCATGCCTGAATGAAACATTTCAGGAACCATCATTCATTCCATAACCAACATTAGGTTCATCTTGCCTGAATGATACCTTTCGGGAACCATCATCAATTCCATATACAGAGGGTGTTGACATGGCTTGAGACTCCCCAAATCCTCTGGTGGTAGCCGATGGAGCAGGGCCAACAGGATTAGAATAAGCAGGAAAATAGTTAATCTCTGAATGATGATTACTTGGGTAGATATTTTGCTGCAAAGTTGATTCTCTGTTACTGTTAACATTTTGCAGGAGAATGTGAGGTTGTGGCAGAGGATGGGCTTGGACTGCTGGGTGAAATTTGCTGTTAATTGTTTGCTGGTCAGGTTGGACTGGGTACTGCTGCTGCAAAATAAAAAGGAAGATTAAACATAAATACTGTATACCATTTGGGGAGAGTCCAACAGTAAATATGTGGGGGAATTTACAGACCATTTGCTTCAAACATTTTGTAGTTACAATACTAAGTTAATGGTCAAGAATTTTGGCCAATTTATAATGAACAGAATCTAGCATAATAGTAATAAAATATATCATATCATTACCCTCCTTATTGACGTTCATCATCCCAACACATTTTGTTCCATTATCATAGCATAATTGCAGAATTTCTTGTGAAATGGCTGAGTAGATTCCAGGCGTACATTTAACAAATTGTTGTAACATTTTTCTACTTATCTGACAATCCATCACAGCCATGGGCCGTGGCATGGTCAGCAGTGTGTTTGACTGTTGATCGAATGGTCTACAGTTCGATCCCAGCCCATGTCACTGGAAGACGTCACGATTTTCCAAGACTACTACCAAATATCTGTAGTGTGGTTTCCTATTTGATATGTTGGGAGGTATGTCAAACCTCCCAATCTCCAAACTACCCTCCTTTGGTTTCCTCCATCTGTGCCTTTATGTATAATTTCCTTTCTGACCGTTCCATAGCTGCAGTTGTGGACAGCTATCGCTCCCTTCCTCAATCTATCAACCCTGATGTTCCTCAGGGTTCTGTCCTGTTTCCAGTTCTCTTTCTAATATTCATTAATGATACTGTACCTTTAGTCTTATCCACTCATATGCTGTTGACTCTATCTTACACTAATCAACTAGTTTTCCACAATGACCCAGCATGCAATCACATGCAAAAACTCTTGTGATGAGGCCATAGAGCACGTATCTTCTAATCTATCAACTAATTCCGATGGGGCAAAGAGAATCTAGTTACTTTTAATGCTTCCAAAAACCCAATTTCTCCATTTATCTACTCGTCAATAACTTCCACACGTTTATCCCTTATATTTCAATAATATATTAATTAACCCTTCATCTTCTCTCAGTATTCTTGGAGTTTCTTTTTCCTCTAGCCTTTCTTGGAAAGATTATATTACCACTCTTGCTAAAAAAAAATAGCTTCCCAGAAGTTAGGTGTGCTCGACCGTCTCTGTGGGTTCTTCACCTCTGCACAGCTTCTTGCTCTGTATAGGGGCACAGTGCACCCATGTACTGTATTAATTATTTTTTGCATGTGTGGGGAGGTTCAACCCATACCGCACTTCTCAAAGGGTAGTCAAAAGCATTTCATCTCACCAACTCACCTTCTCTTACTGTTGTTGTTGTTGTTCCCCAAGCTGCCTGGCCGAACAGCCCCAAGGCCCTGAGCAATTCCAAGGCCACAACCGAGCGCCCCCACAGAACCCTCCCTGCCGACCACTTTACTTTACTTTAGAAACATCAGAAATCATGCCAAAACTGTATTAAACCTAACTAAATCAAACTTTCTCCATAAGCAGGCAAATAAACTTCTAAATAATCCAAATGATAACAAAATATTTTGGTCTACTCTTAACTCATTCAAATCCAACTTCACTACTGCTTCATCCATTCCACCATTAAAATCTCCGACTGGCAATCTTGTAAGTGACCCACGAGGTAAAGCTAACCTTCTTGCAGATATTTTCTCCACCAACTCAACCTTAGATGACATAAATCAAGATGTCCCTGTACTTAATTTTAATTCACCTGAAATTCCCTCACTTAAGATCCACACCAGACATGTCAAAACTATTTTGCAGAATCTCTCAGTAGATAAGGCTCCTGGTCCAGATGAAATTCCTCCAATAGTACTTAAGAATTGCTCCTTGGTGCTCGCTCCTGTATTGGCAAAATTTTTCCGTCTGTGTACTCATACCTCATGCTTCCCAGTACCCTGGAAAGAAGCAAACATCCACCCAGTTCCTAAAAAAGGTGCCTCTTCAGATCCATCAAACTACAGACCAATAGCTATAACTTCCACTCTTGGCAAAGTTTTTGAAATTATATTAAATAATCACATAATTAAGCATCTGGAGAATAATAAATTAATCAGTGATAGGCAATATGGTTTTAGACGATGTCGATCAACTGCAGACATTCTTTGCCTTCTTACGCATCAAATCAACCAAGCTACAGACCAACATGGTGAAACACATACAATAGCACTGGATATATCAAAGGCATTTGATAGAGTCTGGCATCAATCCTTATTGTCGAAGATGTCACACTACGGCCTTGCATCATTAGTTCCACTAATTTCTTCTTATCTTCATAACAGAAAAATACGTGTAATGGTAGATGGCCTTTATTCTCAATTTCACTCAATAAATGCTGGTGTTCCCCAGGGATCAGTTTTGGCCCCAACTCTGTTCCTCATTCATATCAATGATCTCATATCTACCACTCATAATCCAATACATTCCTACGCAGATGACTCAACACTCCACAGTTCCTTCACATTTACCAATTCTTTCACCCAACCCGATCTTATAAATTCAAAAATAAACACTGCAATTTCTCTGAACCAGGACCTTTCTAGAATTAATGAATGGGGACAAGAGAATCTAGTTTCCTTTAATGCACAGAAAACCAAGTACATTCAATTTTCTAACCGACAGAATCTCACGGACTCCCATATATTTTTTAATGATGTAAATATTCCCACTTCCCCTAGTATTGACATTCTCGGTGTAACATTAACTACTAACTTGAGCTGGACACATTATGTTAGAAGCATTGCTAAGAATGCCTCTAAAAAACTGGGACTCCTGTACAGAGTTCGAGAATTCTTCACTGACGAGCAGTTGGCCGTAATATATAAAAGTCATGTGCGGTCTCAGATGGATTACTGTTCACCTCTGTGGGGTGGAAGTGGAGTGGTTGCATTGAGGCAGTTGGACAAAATTCAAAATAAAGCTATTAGATTAATCAATAACCCTGCAATCACACAGGACCTTCCTACATTAGCCATACGAAGAAACGTTGCATCCCTTGCATTATTCTACAGATATTTTCACAGCAATTGTTCCGAGGAACTTGCTTCAATTGTGCCGCCTCTCCACATCTTTCCCCGTAGAACTAGGGCAGCTGAGAGCGCCCATGAATTTACACTTTCTCCTCCACAATGCAGAACTTCTGCTTATCAGAATTCATTTATCCCCAGAGCTACTACTCTTTGGAATTCACTTCCCTCGAATTGCTTTCCACAAACTTACAATCAACAAATGTTTAAATCCAGTTGTTACAAACATTTTATGAATGGAGGATGCCTTTAGGCACATGGACCTTTTTGTTTTATCTGTGTTTTTCCTTCCTCCGTTCATTGTCTCTTAAAAAAAAAAAAAAAAAAAAAACAATAAAGCCTGGGTGACCGAAGCCACTCCATGGCAGGGAGCTGTGGAGGGCGCGGAAATGCCCGGGAAACCAAAGCCCCACCCAGGGCCCTGTGCCCCTCAGCAAGCATGAAGAGAAAGTTGAGGGGCAAGGGAAATATGTGACGCTTTGGCTTTCAATCTTGGTAGATTGGGAGGTCAATCCACGGAAAAGACGCCGTCACTTGAGATCTAGAAAATATATAAGTTAAAGGAACAGTCAGAGTAAGCTATGGGTATGGCAGAGATCGCTCAGTTCTCACTCTGATAGACCAGCCCATCACCACATGACTAGAACCCAATCCTCTCAGCATCAACTAGGAAAGGCCCTAGAAAGCCGCCTTTGGCGGGGGGACAGCTCCCCTATTTCAACCCCTTTTGGGGTCGGGCACCCGCACTCTCTTACTGTTGTTGTTGTTGGTGGTGTTTATTTTATACTAACCCACTGGGCCTTGATCCCCATAAGGCTAATGTACATTCTCTTACTAATTCCATACAATCTCTCTCTACACGCCGCAATGTTGCATCTCTCTCATTCTTCTATCGTTACTACAATAATCAGTGTTCTTCACAACTTTCTCAGTGTATACTTCCTCCCTTATGGTGGGGTCACACATTCACGTATATTGCTCCCGTCAGCTCCCGTCTGTTGTAAACGAAGGTATATTGGTAGTTGGCAACCGATTACGTAAAACGTAATGGCATAATACGCAAAACGTAAATGAAATTACGGCCAGTCGGGGGGGTACTCACGCATGGCGCGAGTAGAAACGAGTAGCCCACGTGGGTCGGGAATGTTGTGGGTGCGGCCAAGGCCGCGCGGTTGTTGATTCGAGTTGAATCAAGAACGTGGCTCGCCCTCATGTATGTCAAAAGAGGGGAAAACTTACGACCGACCTGGCCACCACGGCCGTCTGACCGGAGCAGCCTTGTCAGACGTAGCAGCTACCCCGTCAGACGAGAGCTGCTCTCGTCAAATCGTAGAAAGTTCCAGTCGAACGTGGAAGTATACGTTAGTTAGGCCGCATCTGGCAGAACCGCCGCACTGCGGGTTGGCGGGAAGACGCAGCACCGTTGTACGAGGGGACAACGGGACCAGCGAGGGACCCTCCAGTCACACCTCTCACCACACCGGAGCAGCAACCAACAAGCCAACCCTGCCACCCTCTGCACCCTGCCGAAAACAAATCGTAGCAGCGAAACGACTGCACCTATGGCTTTCATATTTTTAGCACATGTACCTTACCCTTTAGGCTACCCACCACAAAAATCCCAAATCCCTCCTCCCACCCACTCGCTGACTGTCGGTCCCGTCAGAAGGAAAAAAAAGGAAAATCTGTGGCGGCGAAACGACTGCACCAATCGGTTCCATATTTGTGTGACAAGTCTCTTACCCTTCTGCCTTCCCCCCACCACACCCCCAACCGCCTCCCACCACCCACTTCTAGCGTATCCGTACGAAGAAAAGGAAAAAAAGGAAAATCCGTGGTGGCGAAACTACCTCACCAATCGGCTTCATAATTATGTGTAATTAACACAAGTCAATTACCCTTCTACCTTGCCCCAACCAACCCCAAAACCACCCCCCCACCACCCTCCCACCCATACATTCCGATACCATAAAAGTCTCTGTAGTCTATAGTGTCTTTTCAGCTACTTTCGGGACCATCGGGGACCTGATTTCTGGCGAGGGGAGTGTTTTTTTTTACCATTTCTCTCCCAACTTAATAGATTTAGCCAAAAAAAAAAAAAAAAAATCTGGCACTGGCAGAAGCACACCGTCAAAATTGGCTGGCACTCAGCGGGTAACTCCTCCAGGATGAATTCCTCGATGTTGTTCATGGTGCCGATGAAGGAATGGGAATGGTGTGGCCATTCCTGCCCTTTTGTAGTTCCCAGATTCCAACCCAGACCTACGTGGTTGACAAAGACTGTCTTTGTCTGTGTTTGGTCAGACGGGGTGTGCCTACGATTGGCCAGAACCGGTCCAGGTACGACATAACAAATCCCAAGACGTGCGGCCTCAGCTACGCCGGTCTTGAGGGGGTGTGGCATGGGCGTGGCCTGTGTTCCCGCAAATCGTGCAGCCCATGAGGTCGAACGGGGCTATGCTTACGCACGTCGCAAACACGTACGTAGTTCAATACGACTCCATTACGTCTGACGTAACACTGGCCCCGTTACGCTACGTCTGTCGGGAAGTGCAATAGACGTGGAAGAACGGGCGTTCAACGGCAGAAACTACTCGCGTCTTTACATAAATTGGCGATACGCCGGACGGGAGCAATATACGTGAATGTGTGACCCAACCATTATGGAAAGTGGGAGGCACCCGCCTTTCAACACACTCCAACCTTTATTCTGCCCAACTCTCTAACCCAAGAGTGAACTGATTTTACCAGTCTTTCTTCTACTCAACAAGTAAGCTCTGGAACTCTCTTTCTCAATCTGTCTTTCCCTCATCCTAAGACTTAAACTTTCTCAAGCTCCATGTGCCTCGACATTTTGACTTAACGTACGTTAAATTTGGCTCTGTCACACTTTCAACTTTTTTTTTTTTTTTTTTTTTTTTTTTCTATGTGATTGAGGGAGGCAAAAGGCATAACTGCCTATAGCGAGTGCCTCCCCCATAGTTGAAAGAGTGACAGGGCCAAAATCAAGGGACGTTCGAGCCAAAATGCCTGGACACACGGAGTTTGAAGCAATTTAAGTCATAGGAAGAGGGAAAGACTGATTCTGGGAGAGAGTTCCAGAGCTCAGCTGTTGAGTAGAAGAAAGTTTGAGAGTAACGTTTCACTCTTGGGTTGGAGAGTTGCACAGAGTAGGGGTGGGATTGAGTTGCAAGACGGGTACCACGTGCCCTACGTAAAGGAGGTGGTATGCACTGGGATAGCTCTGAGGAACACTGATTATTATAGTAGCGATAGAATAGCGAGAGAGATGCAACATTGCGGCGGAGAGAGAGAGATTGCAGAGAGTTGGTGAGTGGACGGGAGTTAATGATACGAAAGGCCTTCCTTTCAACTTTGTCTAGGAGAGCAGTGTGAGAGGAACCTCCCCACACATGTGAACAATACTCAATACAAGGGCGCACTATGCCCCTGTACAGAGCAAGAAGCTGTGCAGGGGAAAAGAACCCCCTAAGGCGGGAGGAGACACCTTAGAGGGAGACACCTGTTATAGGCAGCCTTGCCTTTTGTCTCCTTCATTCACATAGAAAAAAATCAAATTTATGTATAACTAAGTACAGTAAAGTGGTGCTGTCATGTTGTAGCACTGTTATGGCTGGTGTGGTTTGCAATTACTGCAGGTGCTGCATTTGGCCTTAGTTGAATCTTGCTGCGTACAGTACAGTTAGCACTATGCCAACGTCAACAAAAGTGATGATTTTTTTTTTTCTTTTGCCATACGTAATTCCCGAGAAAGAGTGGCCATGAACATTAGGCGTTTGTCAGGAATTGCTAGGTCAAGTTGCTCGGGCTTGACATCTATCAATAACATTTTGACAGTGCGGGCTAGATCCGCCGACCCTTTGATCAGCAGCTGACGCTCTACTGACTATGCCACGGCTCGCGACAAATGACATGTTGGGGCAGTATTGTGACGGGACTTTATTGTACCCCGTCTGAGTCGTTACAATTAATGTAATAGAAAAAGACGTTAAAGGTGGTGGTGCATGGGTTGAGCTAAACATGGAATAATAATCTCCAACCTGCACATAATTGTCTTGCAAAATGCATGGCACCGAAATGATTATTAACAATGGTATAAAGGATTTTGTGGACCTGTGACGTCATAGAAGTGTAAGTCCACCATCCAGTCCACGATGAGGATACTTCTGTGACGTCACTATGACATTACAGGTCCGGTGTAGACAATCCACAAAATCCTTTATACTGTACCATTGTTAATAATGATTTCAGTGCAATTGCATCTTGCAATCTAATTATGTGCAGGTTGGCAATTATTATTCCATGTTTATCTCAACCCATGCACCACCACCTTTAAACCATTGTATTTATGTATCACTGAGGTGATGCGTACTGGCAGACTGTGGTGGTTTGGCCATTTAATAATAATAATAATAGTTCTTAAAGCTAGCGCATGCTAAGCTAGCTAAGGATAGCTCAATAAGGCCGATTAGGCGTATTTCCATTGGGGTCCTGTACTACTACCCCATCCCTTTGCTCATGAGGGATGGTAACGACTCAGTGCTTGTGAAAAATCTTTAATGCGCCGAGCGTGGGCGCGAACCCGGGCCTTCTGGGTGGAAGTCCGAGACGCTAGTCACTACACCAAGCGAGCCGCTTGGTGAGGATGAGGATGACTGGCTGAAGTGTGTTAGAAGCATCGTAGTGGAGGAAAGGATGACAGTCAATATACCAAGAAAGACCTTGGATGAGGTCCTGCGGATTCGGAAGGATCTTAAGATTAGGGGACTGGACTGGGACATTGCAGGGGACAGTACAGAATGGAGAGCAACAATCAGATGACCAAGACATAGCCAAACAAGCAGAGTAGCATTTCAACCTATACAATTCCATACAGATCGACACCCTTTGATTCCTAGTGGCCATTCCTAATATAAATAATGTTGTCTAATACTAGCCAGAACAAAAATAAAAATAAAACCATTGTATTGAAAAGGTTACAATTATAAAAGTACAGTACTGTATGTAATAATCTTACAATACATTTCTAAAGCCATACCTTTTTTCTCTCTTGTGGGATTTTGTCAGGGCTTCCTTTTCAAGTTCTAAATGGTGAAGTTCCCTAGGAGAAAAACCAAGTCAGATTTTTACCATTTTAGTCAATATAACATTCTAATATATAAAGCTTGTTGGTTAATATGAACATTTTATCCATTCCTTATACTGTACAGGTACTCTTATAGTATGCTAACAATTAACCAACAATAAAGTATTTACTGTATTACTCTACACATTATGTATAAACTTATATGCAATATAATGGTTGTTGTTGTTGTCGTTCCCTAAGCTGCCTGGCCGAACAGCCCTGAGTTCCTAAGGGAGGCCATGGCCACGGTCGGGCTTTCCCACAGAGCTCTCAAGGAATGTAGATTATGTTGTTGGCGTAAGTGATTGTGATTTGTGTGTAATGCAGTCTTCTAGGATGTGTCCAATAGTATGGGAGGCTGTGTTACATCCCGGGCAGGTGTCGTCGACGAAGACATCCAGTCTCTTCTGATAGCTCAGAAGAGCTGGATGGTGCTCACATCTCAGCCTGGCCAGGTGGACTCTGTCCTCGCGAGGAAGGGAGGATTCAGAAGGATGGATTTCTGGAGGTCGTGCCTGCAGCTACGTGTTGTCTATGAGCGATTGGATGGAACGGCAAGTGATATGAGTATGGATGTGCTTCTGGAAGCTGGTTTATGGTGGGCAGGGAGGGAGAGAAAACAGTATTTGTGTGTGATACCGTAGGCTGGGTGTTGTTTTGACATTTCTTGGTGTCTGTGGGTGAGTTGCCATGTAGTGTAGTGGGTGGTGTTGGTTTGTGGAGGCTGCAGCCAGGAATTGAGTGCCTCTCATCATCTCATGTCCAGATGGTTTTTTACTTTGAGGACTTTGGTTTCTTGATGTACCGTAGGTGATCTGTAGGTATAGTAGCTTTGCAGCCTGTGATGTTTTTAGGGCTTTATTTTGAATAGTCTGTAAGGTCTTGTGATGTGGTAATATAGTATTATGGTACAATTGCCAGCAAAAGCTAAGTGATATACTGTACACGGAAAGCGATCGATATGTATGAAAACTATATGAAACCGACTTATTTTTCTGAAACGATAAGTTGTCAAAACCTTACGTTTGGCCTACAGACAAGATGAGGTCAAAAAAATTATTGTATTCGTTTGTCGTATTAAATATTATTGTAATGGTGAGATATTATTCTTTACAATTCCATGGCATTAGAAACTAAACAGTGATTAAAAAACATCAAACAACAAATAATTCTGTGTAATATAATGTAAAACTTTAAAAATAAACAAACAAAAACTTGAACGAACACAGTAAAAAAGACAAAACTTTATCAAAATTGCTTAAGTAAAATAATAATTTATAAATAAAAGAACACAAATTACCCCTTTAAATTCGGCTGGCCTCTTAACCCCTTCACCACCGATACGTAATTTTCATCATATTCTGGTTACCATAAGTCGATTTGCTTTAGTTTGTAATCAACTTACATGTACATATATGACTCAAATGGGTAAATATGATCTCAAGAAACCCTTTAATAACATAGGTCCTTCTTAAACTGCATAAAATCGATCTAATTATAGCCAGCCTCAAATGTAAAGAGATGTCATGGTGCTGAAGGGGTTAACACACCGAACCAAAAGTTCAGATTATTGTCAAACACAACACCTAAGTTTTTCACTAATTTCCAAGGTTGGAACTGTTTTTCACCAAGTTTTAGAGATCCAAAATTCTTCAGACACTATTCCTCAGACTACCATTTATGACAATAATCTGTCTTGTTGTCATTCAATTTAAGCTTCCTTCTGGTCATTCAGATCTTTAAGTCAGACTAGAGCGATGAAAATGTGCTCGACACCTCATCAATATTGTTAATTTCAACACAACTCTGAATCAACAGCATAAAAATGATACTAACATTAACTAACATTATGTGCATCCAGTAGGGATGAAATATGGTATAAATTATAAACAACACAGCGCCAAGAACTGATCCCTGAGACACCCCAAAGTTTAGCAATGATGTTTCTGGTGGTGTAATGGTTTAGATGCTTATGTTCTGGGTGTGGTGTCCCGAGTTCGAATCCCGGGAGGACCATATGCTTTCATTAGTTTAATCAAGTACATTAGGGTTTGTAATGGCTGATTAACCCTCTCACATCCTGATGCGATTTTTGAGCCTATTAGGGATACTTTAAAGCCTTTGTTACCGTCAGGGGTATCTATAAACCTTTAGTTTGTTTACTTCAACCTCTGCAGTTGTCTTTGAGTTAGCTGTGGGCAGAAAACTAATTTTGGAGAGGTAATTATAACAGTGAGAGTAATCTATTTCTTATTGCTAATCTGGCAACCTCTGCGTCCTATGGTCGTGAGAGGGTTAATGTTAAGAACGGGGTGTTACTTATAGAACCGCCAATGATAACACGTTGACTGTGAACGGAAATATATGACTGAAGAAGCAGCAATGAATCTCTTTGGACACCGAAACTAGAAAGGTCCCTCAGGAGCAACTGATGGTCAACAGTATCAAATGCTGCAGAGAGATCTAACAGGACTAAAAGGAAACACCATCCAGAACATATGTTTGAGACCAAATCATTGTAAATCTTGCTCAGACCCGTCTCCGTTGAGTGAAACTTCCTTCATTTTAAGCAGACTGACACTGGGGAACGACTCTGTTTTGTTCAAGAAAAGGTAATAACTGATCCAGTATTGCATGCTCCACTATACATACATACAACATACATACTGTACAAGTTTATAGACCGTTTTGTCCACAGGGAATGTGGTTACAGTCTCACGTCCTAAATGGCGTCTTTCCAGGCGACCCTGTCAAGGGATGCCTTTCTTGTCAAGTTCTATATTTTGAGATCGGACCGGAGTACCTGATAGAAATGACAAGTTGGAAACAGGACGATAATTTGCCCAAGTTATCATAATCTAGGCCTGTTCTCTTCAGTAAAGGCAAAATTAGGGCATGTTTCTCTGAAATTGGAAAATAATTTTCTTCAAAGATACGATTGACGACTGCAGCAATGAAAGGTGATGCTGTCTCATAAGCTGTATTTATCTTGGATACATTTATTGGGTCTAACGAACAAAATATTTCATTTCATATAAGTTAAGGCTTGTGAGGAATCAATTAGGTGAAATGCGTGAAAAAAGGTAGAGATGATGCTTGATTTATCATTCAGGAGTGCCTGAATATGCCCTAAATAGCCCTAAATAGCCGCAGCCAATGGGTTAAGATTGCACTGCTAGCTGTGGTGCGTATTTTAGCATTTTATTTTTGTTCTCCCTTATAATACATTTCAGCTCCTAATGACATTATATAGCAATGATGTATATGCTCTACCAGACCTATTAGGCCTAAAAAGATCGATGGGCTAACTGTCGGTCCAAATCATCAGTAGGCCCTATAACCGAAATTAGCCTACCGTCGCAAATTCACTATAAGTGAAATACGAGAACCTGTTGGATTGTTCACCCATAAACAGGGAACGTGAGCTGGTTTTAGACCGTCGCATACCCACAAACAGGGAACGTGAGCTGGGTTTAGACCGTCGGTTAGGTTAGGCTAACATTGAAAATACTAAAATGTGACGGTCCTCGGTATTAAACAACACTGTATATACAAAAATAAAAAATAAAAAATAAAAAAGTAAATTAACTAGTAAAAAGGCTGTCCGGGGTCTCTTCAATTTTTACCAATTTTTCTAGGCCGATCTAGACTACACAGTCATCATTTTTGAATAGGCTAGGCCTAATTTTCAGAGAGATTGAATTACATTTTTATCCATAGCCTAGGCCTAGCCTATTCCGAATTTGTCTCTTTGGTACCGATTTCACTAGGCCTAGGAGCACGCATTGGCAAGAATGTTAAGTGCTAGCGTACCGCCAGCCTTGTTTACACTACGCGTAGTGGCGTCGGACCTTTGTTATCATGTTCCCGTCTATTTTGACTGCCTTTGGATACAATATTTTGAGAGGGGGCTTTGCCCCCCCCCTATGACATATTATCATTTTCATATCCTATATATTGCCAGCAGGGGGCAAATTACCGAAAAAAATCGCCGTCAAAATAGACGCGAAGTTACCGCGGCGATCGCCCTATGCCCGGAATCTACATCCATTCCCACACATTTGACAGGTACCACCAAGGATTTTAATACAGATTTGTTTTCGGTTTCCACGCATCCAACACGAAGCAGTAAGAGTTGTGTTATCGGGCATACGGTGCGTACCATTACCGACATACAACATAAATCATCTATAAATGCTTAACCGGTATTTTTTTTTAAAAAGACTCGCAGCGTTATTAGGCCTATACATAATTTATTAGGGAAAGTGAAGCTCTATGGAATCCTTATAATATACTCACATAGATTCCACTGTGGAAGAATAGTTTTGATAGTTAACTATAGTTTTGATGTAAATACTACCGCAACTACGAATCTTGTTTCCGAGACCTAGTATATTAACCTAACCAAACAACCTAACCTAACCTAACCCTAGAGTGCCCTAGACCCAGTACGTGGGATACAACACTAGCCCTTGCAAGTTGCATGCCAGCTAGGCCTACTGTGGGTTCATATATTAGACACAATAACATCTTTGTAGAACATAACACTTTACCGTAGCGAGTGTACTCCAATTCGAACACGTCCGTAGCAGAGCTCTCAAGATTGCGGGACTGAGTTTGTTTACGCGCGGGACTATTTATATCGACAAAATCGAGTTACAAAACTTATCAAAACTATTCTACCACAACTGAATCTAGGCTATGTGAGTATATTATAAGGATTCCATAGAGCTTCACTTGGTAAACCTGACTTTTTGGACCGACAGCGATTTCAGTAAGTTTTATTTTGTTTTTTGTAATTTTTCCTTCAGATATACAGTAGTGTTGTTTTATACTGAAGAGGAGCGGAAATGAGTATTTACCTATTATCCAACAATCTAAAAACACGCCCCCCCAGTAGTGGGGAGGGCTATGAAGTTCAGGGAAAATGAGGGGGTAAAAGCGTAAAAATACAATAATATAGCGTTTTGTATCAAAACTTGGCTCGGGTTTTCCCAAATTGCAAACCCATAGAACCCAATTTTGTGAATACCCGAGCCAACTTTTGACGAAAGCTGGCTCGGATTTCACGAGGTGGAGTGGGTAGCACTTACACTTACACTTAGTTACACTTCGTTGTATTCCGTCCGTTAGTGACACAGTTGAGCTGGGGCTCCACTGCGACCAGGCAGCTCCCTTTCTTCCACTCTCCATTCCAGAAGTCGGTTGGAGTTGGTGCTGGGGTATCCTGGTGTTGGTGGCGGCTGGCCGGTCCGGTATTTTGGCCAGCCACATGTCCAAGTGTTTCTTGAAGGTGTCTGGAGACACCCCGGTCATGTTCCTGAGAGGGGCTGGTATACAGTTGAACAGTCTGGTTCCATTGTATGTAAAGCTGTGATGGATCAGGGATTTGATTTTTTGTGTTGATCCCGGCGTAGTCCTCACATAGCACAGCCTCCCTCGCCTTTGGTGCTGGGTCTCTTGGATGTTTGGATTTGGTACCTTTTTTCCAAAATCTTCCAGACGTAGATGATGATGTATCTCTCCCTACGTCTTTGAAGTGAGTACAGCTGCAGCTCCTTAAGTCTCTCCCAGTAGTTAAAGTGTTGAAACCCATGGATTTTACTGGTGAATGTCCTCTGGGTGGCTTCAATTTCTGTTATTTATCCTACTTTTTGGGGAGACCAGAGCTGAGAGCAGTACTCCAGTCGTGGTAGGACCAGTGACTTCCACAGTGTTAGCATACACCTCTCATTTCTTGTGTGGAAGGTTCTCAGGATCCAGCCTGCTATTTGTTTTGCTGTTGTTGTGGCTTTGGTAATATGCTGGGAAAAAGTGGCGTCACTGCTCATATTTACTCCCAAGTCCTTTACTGTGTCCTTGGCGGTAATTTCTTGCTGTCCACTTTTGTAGTTGGTGTCGTTTTGTAGTGCTCTCTTGTTCCCATACCTTAGAAGCTCGAACTTGTCTCCGTTTAGGGCCATGTTGTTTTCTTCTGCCCACTTCAGGATTTTGTCCAAGTCTTGTTGTAGTAGCTGAGCATCATGTTGTGAGGTGATTTTCTTCATGAGTCTGGTGTCGTCTGCAAACGATGTGGCTGTTGAGTGTTCCAGGTCCCTGTCGATGTCTCCTATCATGATGAGGAATAGGAGAGGTCCCAGTACTGATCCTTGTGGTACTCCGCTGATGACCCCACCTGCTTCTGATAGGCTTCCTTGAACCGTGACTCTTTGTTTTCTGTTGGTGATGAAGCTGTGGAGCCATCTTCCAAGGTCTCCCCCTATTCCCAGTGATTTGAGTTTATGTAGAAGGATCCCATGGTCCACCTTGTCAAAAGCTTTGGCGAAATCTAGATATATGACGTCTACATTTTCTCCGTCTTGAATATCCTGTAGGATTTTGTCGTAGTGTGATAGTAGTTGTGAGAGGCAGGAGCGGCCTTGTCTAAAGCCATGTTGCCCTCGTTGAACGCCTCGTTATCTTCCAGGAAGCTGACCATCTTAGCTCGTATTGTTCTTTCTATGATTTTAATAAGATGTGACGTCAGCACCACTGGTCTGTAATTTTTGGCTATGCCTTTACTACCCCCTTTGTGTATTGGTGTGACATTACCTTCTTTTAGGGATTGTGGTACATATCCAGTTTGGAGGGACTTGCTCCACAGCAGTTTTAGAGGCAAGGCTAGCTGATGTTTGCAGTTTTTTAGCAGTTGGGCATGAAAGCCGTCTGGTCCTGCCGCAGAGTTTGGTCCAATCTTGTCGATGGCTGCTATTATGTCCTCTGTTGATACTGTTACCGAGGAGAGTTGATGTGGTGTCCCTGGAGCGTTGCCAAAGAAAGTCGTTGCATTCTCGATTTTCTTGTCTTCATTTGGCGGGCTGAAGACACTTTCGTACTGCTGTTTAAGTATCTTGGCCATTTCGGTTGGGTCACTCTCAAGTTCGCCCGTAGGTTTTGCAAGTGGTCCTATTGTTGAGGTGTTCCTGAGTCTCCTTTTTGCGTATGCATAGAAGAATTTGCTATTTACTCGTATGTTTGCAACTGCTTGGAGTTCTTCGCGTGCCTAATAATTATTTCATGTTATAAAAATAGTCAACTTTGGGAAGACATTAGCCTAACCTAACAACCTTACCTAACCTATCCTAGTATTATGGGTGGGGGCTGCCGCCCCCACACACCCGCTGGTTGGGTTAGATTTTTTTTTTTTTTTTTAATGTTCTAGGCTATTAGCCTAACCTAACAACCTTACCTAACCTAATCTAGTATATGGGTGGGGGCTGCTGCCCCCACACCCCCGCTGCAGTGCCGCTGGTTGGGTTACTTTTTTTTTTTTTTTTTTTTTTTTTCATGTGCTAGGCTATTAGCCTAACCTAACCTAACCTAGTATATGGGTGGGGGCTGCCGCCCCCACACCCCCGCTGGTTGGGTACTGGCTGAAAAATGTATTGTTTTACAGTAGCCTAGGCCTATACATGTATTTTAGCGTTTTTGTTTTTTTCTCCCTTATAATACATTCAGCTCTTAATGCCATATATAGCAATGATGTATATGCTCTACCGGACCTATTAGGCCTAAACAGATCGATGGGCTAACTGTCGGTCCAAAACATCAGTATAACCCTTCACTTTCCTTAATAAATTATGTATAATAACGCTGCGAGTCTATTCGCGATAATTAGCCTATCACAAAAACAAACAAACAAGAAACAAAATATTTTCCCGTGGATAAAAAGTAGCCTAGCCTATATAGCAATGAATCATAGAATGATAGGAACCCAAAACTACCATTAGAAATGAGATCCCAGCTGTGGAGCGACTTTCCGGAGATTCTAATTAATGACAACCACTGTAGCCTATAGGCTAGGCCTAATGATGAAAACTAGGCCTAGGCTAAAACAAAAAAAACAAAATTACGAAATAAAAGGTGGTCGGTTTCCTTGATATATACCGGCGGATGTAGTGTCCTTGAAGATTATCATAACAGGGACAGCTGAGGAAAAAGTGGAGGATGGTTTCGTCGGACAAACTTTACGGGCTCTTGAAATTATTTTGAAGGCAATTAAACAACGACGCCGGCTCAACTGGTAAATGATGTCTGGACTCTGGAAAAAGTAGGACGCCGGCTCAACTGGCAAAAATGATGTCTGGACAAAATTGGACGCCGGCTCAACTGGCAAATGATGTCTGTAGAAAAATAAGACGCCGGATAATCTGGCAAATGATGTCTATAAATGTCTTACACTGCGACTCTGTCTGGAATCCACACACTTAATCAATAAATTATAAGCCATTCAAAATAAGGCGGCAAGATGGATTAGACAACAAGACATTAAATTAGATATACTTGCAACAAGAAGACACAAACACAGACTATACAAAATCACAAACAATCTACAGTAGTAGACATAGACAAAGACACCACCCTACAAACATACGATCCACAAGAGGCAGCCACAACCGAAAATACCTAACATACCAAGCAAGCACCGACATATTTGGGTACTAATTATTTCCCCGCAGCATCCAAGAGTGGAAATGAATATGGAATCACCTTCATTCTCATATAGTTAACAGTCCCACTCTTGATAGTTTTAAAGCTAGGATCACTGAACATTCTTCTCCTTATCCTCATCCTTCCCATTAGCCCCTTAAGGGGAGATTTTAACTTCAGGGTTCTTTTTCTGGACCCCCTTCTCCCTCATGTTTAGCCCCATCGGTTTTGACAAATCAAGAGGTTCGCCTAATTAGTTTGGCAATTTTAAGACCTTTCGCCCCATTTCATGCCATTTTGGTGCAAATTGCCCTCGCTAATCATGTTTAATTTTTGCTATTTACAGGTAGGCCTATATGACATTATCTGTCAAGTCTATTTTAGGTATATTTGTAATTATTTCTACGTATATACATATCTAGAATCTAGCAATCTATCTATATACTTAGGCAGATACCCCATAGCTTGGGGTGGACGACTCGAGACAGAGCCCGAACAGGGACAACACGTATAATTAAAGTAATAACATAACAAGTAGCTACATAATAGCTGGACCCGTGGACAACTGTACACATCTGTCCCCAAAATGGCATCAGGCTGAAAATACTACTGCGCATGCGTCAGAGAGAGTTTTGGATTTGCTTAGAGTTGTAAATGCTTATTATAGATGCTATATAAGCCCACCATCAATATCACTGCTGTCTATGATGATGTAAGGTTATACTATACCTTATATTAAACCTGAATGTCCTTGGTGTGGTCCAATGGTTGAGTAAATTGGTGTTACTTACTTGTTCTGGGTTCGTCGTCTGCTGCAGTGTTGATAACAGTGGTTGATAAGTAGGGCCATCTATCGGGGGAATGACAGGCTATTCTTTTCGACTCCATTATGTATACCTTACTGTAAACAACTTGTATATCTTATTTTGATCCTCATAGAAGGCTAGTCCTAGGTCTCTGAGTCTTCTCCTGGGTGTCCTAGATATGTTTGATATATTTTTATATTATTATTTGTTATTATTATTAGTATTATTAGTATTATTTTTATTTTTTTTATTTAATTTTATTTTTTTATTTTGTCCCTATTCGGGCTCTGTCTCGAGTCGGCCATCCTTAGCTGTGGGTTATATGCCTGTGTATATAGGCTACTGTACATACATTTATTCACATAAGTATGTATGTATGTATGTATGTAGCCTACTCTGGCACCTTCCCCAGTTTTCCTTTTTTTTTTTTTTTTTTTTTTTTTTATAGGGGTGGCCGACTCGAGACAGAGCCCGAACAGTGACATCACAACACATCAGAAAAAAACAAAACAAAATGCAAAATCACACACATCTTTTCATTTTGGCTGGCGGGCATGGTTTCTTTCCCTTTTTTATTGTATGTATGTATGTATATACTCAGACACATACCCCATAGCTGGGGTATGTATGTATATACTCAGACACATACCCCATAGCTGGGGGTGGTCAACTCCAGACAGAACTCAAACAGAAACATTTAAAGTTCCAATTCTTAGGGTCCGGGACCACTTTCACGTTCCCTTGCCCCTTACTCTGTCTCGTCTATTTCCTGGCAATATTCCCCTTGAGGATTATGACGCCTTATAAATGTTTATTCTATCATTAGACGATTTTATTCAGCTTAGGGAGGATCTTTGGGAGTCGGATGCATAATTGAGTTGCTTCAGACCCCTCAGATTCCGAGAGGTACTTCACAATCTTAATATAATCATCTAATTATAGCCAGAATAAGTTTAATTAATTATGCTTCCATGTCTGCTGATAGGGTTAACATTTTGTAACAAAATAAAATGTGAGAATTTTTTTCTTCTTGGACTCCCTTCTCCCTCATGTTTAGCCCCATTAATTTTGATATTTCAAGACGATCGTCCATTAGTTTGGCTATTTTATGACCCTTCGCCTCATTTCATGTCAATTTTAAGACCTTTTGTGCCATTTAGGTGTCAATTTTTTCCTGGCGAGCGATAGCGAGCCTGTAGCTACATTTTTCTACCGAAAAATTTACAAATTAATCTTGAAGGAGGGTCTTGTGAGGGTGTTTTTTAAGCTTGATGGAAGTCTAGGGAGGAAACTATTTTTTTTATAAAACTATATATAAATGAGTAAATAAATACCCCCATCCCCCCTTAATATACTAAGACACAAGTCAAGGGAATAAAGAATACTCCATATTGCATCCAATAAAATGTATTGTTTTATATCAAATATCAATATACAGTACATATCAACATTAATGTTATATGCTGTATAAATATCAATATACAGTACATATCAACATTAATGTTATATGCTGTATAAATATCAATATACAGTACATATCAACATTAATGTTATATGCTGTATAAATATCAATATACAGTACATATCAACATTAATGTTATATGCTGTATAAATATCAATATACAGTACATATCAACATTAATGTTATATGCTGTATAAATATCAATATACAGTACATATCAACATTAATGTTATATGTTGTATAAATATAATCATTTCCTACAAAATTCAGCTACAAAAAATGTCATATGCACTACTGAATACTGTAGAGCAAACTGTGTCCTTTGCACCAGCGATGTCTGTTCTATTATATTCTAACTATATCTAGACGATCTTATGCAGCTTAGGAAGGATTGAGATGGTTGAAAGCTTTATAATTGCTAGAGCTCCTTCCTAAACTGAATAAAATCGATTAGTAGTAGCCAAAATATAATGAAAATAATGTGGACAGGTACAGAAGGGGTTTAATTTCACTTGGAATTGATAACATTGATATCAAAATGCCACAGTATTTATGCTATTATCACAGTTAATGCCATACAACCTTAATGTGAGACAGGAATATACCAAATAAAGTCGGAAATACCTAAAATATTGTCACAATCTCTATAATATCGCTATAATTCATGATGCTAGATGAGACCAGAACCTCTCCGGAAGGTCTGGGGCCGGGGAAATGCTGGAGGCCCCTAGTGATCCTGGGTTTCTGGGTCTTCTCGTGGGCGACCTAGATGTGTGTGAATATATATTTTGTTATGTTTTTTATATTGAGTTGTCCCTGTTCGGGCTCTGTCTCGAGTCGGCCACCCTCAGCTATGGGGTATGTGCCTGAGTATATAATATGCAAACATCAGAGTAAATGCCATACAACCTTAATGTGAAACAGGAATACATTATGGTGGTTTTGAGATGTAGTATTTTTACATAGTGGTTTTGACAGATTTGTTTGTCTTTATACTGTGTGGTTCCTGTTTTGGTTTGTATGTATTGTAAGTTTTACAATTTAAGTAGTCCCTCTTGCTCCTTGGGGATCTGTGTGGTGTAATCGTCAGTGTAGAAGAGGACCCAGTACAGCAAAGATTATAATCTAATTTATTAATTTCACTCCCAATACCTAGATGTGTGTGAATTTGTGTTTTTTTGGTTTTGTGTGTTTATTTTGAAAGTCTTACAATTTATTCCTAGTGTAAATAAATTACATTATTGAGGTCGTTAGGGTGGAAGGCTCGATCTCTAAGTCCCTCCTGTGTGGTGTGTGTGTCGGTGAGAGACATGACCGTTAGTGAAGCCTCCAGTTCACTCTTGGTGGTTTCTTTGTCGGCGTAGAAGAGAACCTCCACTGAAGCTTGGGTCATGATGAAGCCGTTGTCGGAGAAGATGCCCGCCACGTCCGTCTGGAGCCATACGAAGAGCGCCACGGCATCGCTGGTCACGCTCACGGTAAAGGTCCAGTTGCTGCCGCTTGTCACTACCGGCTCCGATACACCACTAACCTGGAGGTAGATAAGGGTCAAGGAGTTAGAATGTATAGTATGGTACTGTATACAAAATTAGCATTAATCCTTTGAAGATTATGACAATTCATTCCTACTAATTTACTTTCATACACAAGATCACAACGAGGAACAGAACTTATGTGGGCAACTGTAGGCTACATGTAGATTACAAGCAAATTTTAACAGCTGTATTATGAAGACCTCCCCTTAAGCTTTCAGTACCATTTGTTCCTAAGCTAAATAATATAGTTCTAATGCTATCTATCTATCTATCTATCTATTTACTCAGGCCCATTCCCCAGTTTTCCTTTTTTTTTTTTTTTTTTTTTTCTCTCTTTGTTGGGGGGTGGCCGACTCAAGACAGAGCAAGAACAGGGATAACACAAAACACAACAGAAAACAATGAACACACAAAAACAAAATACAAATTCACACACATTTAGGTCATCCATGAGAAGAAGGAGTTCTAATGCTAGTCAGAACTAAAGGCAAAAGTGATTAAGTTAAAAGCAAGGCAGTCAAATACAAGGCTGTTGACAGCTTTGATGTCTGAGAAGCCTCATCGAAATAGTGGGGTTGGGGTGGGGGAGGGTTACCATTGTTCAGACATTAAGCTTTCAGTACCATTTGTTCCTAAGCTTCTTAAAATATAGCCTATTATAGTGCTGATGATAGTTAGAATTAAAGGCAAAAGTAGTTAAATAATAACCCACCTGGAGCTGGGCATGTACAAGGGGTGCGTCCTTTGGTCGGCCCATGAGGTAGAAGTTACGAGGGACCTGCAGTGTGTTGCCCTCGGGTAGTGTGAGGTATGAGGTGAGGAAACACACGTCTACAGCATCGTATAGTCCGTCCTGGCAGTGGGTGTCTAGTTCAAGGTCCGCTCAGATGTTCAGGCTCAACGCTTCATTTGCTGCTTGTCCATTCTGGAATACAAAAGATTATACAAAATACATACATATATACACAGAATACATAAAAGACAAAACCATTAAATTAAATACTGGTCTCCCTAACTCTCCAATGCCCCGATTTATTGGCAGACACCAGTGCTGTTGGTGGACGGCGTGGTCTAGCAATCTATAGCAACTATTCACTGAAGTCCCTGATCATCAGGGCACCCACCCTAGCCCAGCTCTTGAGCAGGGAGTTCATGGTGGTAAAAACTGCATCATATCGAATAGTAAATGACTTAACTAGAGTATGATTGTGTTGACATTTAATGTACTACACCCTTCATCAACGAACTTGACGGTTTGGTTACGAGTCCTCACAGCCCAATCCTGTGATTTTATCCTGGCTAGTGCTCCGAGAGGGTGTACCGTGTATATAAACTGTGTATATATCAACTGTCAAGTTCACTGGTGCCAGGTATAGTATATTAAGTGTGGTAATGAGGTAGTGTTGGTAAAACTATTATTGTACTAACCATAGTGATAATTTTGCTGACAGAGAAAACATACGAGTAGTGTTGGTAAAGCTATTAATATATTAATCTATTAAAGTATATCAAGTGTCAAGTTCACTAATAATATAATATATCAACAGTGGTAGGGAGGTAGTGTATGATAAAGTTATAGTCTTGTTGGTCAGGAATAGAGAAAAGGCAGCATTATTACAATTACAGGTCTCCCTCGATATACGATTGGGTTACGTTCCTGAAAACCCGATCTTAAATTGAAAATCATATAGCAAACCCTGAAATTAATGGGGTAAATGGGGATGCATTCTGAGACCAGCCAAAAACCCAAACCCAAACACCTAAAAACCTGTAATAATATTGTAAATTGGGGCATCAGATAGTGAGGGAGATCTGTATAAATGTACAGTACTAACTACAGTGATTGTTTTGTTTTTTAATGACACATAAAAGGAAATGTTGGTAAAGCTATTAATATACTAACCATAGTGATAGTTTTGTTGTTAGAGAATATAGAGGTAGTGTTGGTAGAGCTATTAATGTACAAGCCCTAGTGATAGTTATGTTGTTAGAGAATAATAATAATAATAATAAGCATGTTACTTATTTCTCATAAGCGCCAATTTTTCCGAAGAATTCACTAGCGCTCGAAAAGAGAAAGAAAAAAGAACAAAAATCAATGCATCAAAAGAAGGCTTATATACAACACACATTTAACAATCACTAGCAGTGGCAAAATAGCCTAAACTCTATAGCCATCTGTCATGACACCTCTCTCAAGATCATAGCTTCTCTCAAAGAGAAAAGTCTTAAGTTGTCTCTTGAAGCATTCAACAGAACTCAGTTGTCTCATGGACAGCGGCAACCTGTTATACAACCTCGGAGCCATGTAGGAGAATGACCTCTCAAAGAAAGAAGACTGCTGGAAAGCCCTTGGTTCATCAAGACGAAAAGGGTCATTGTCATGACGCACAACTACACCATGGTGTGCCGGTGGGCGCCTGAGAAGCTCCGCAAGGTACCTAGGCTCACCAAATTTGAGAACCTTAAAAGTCACCAAACACAACTTAAATTCTATTCTTGCTCTTACTGGCAGCCAGTGCAGTTCTATGTGAAGAGATGTAGTAGGAGTTCTAGGTAGAACACCAAAAATTAGTCTTGCGGCCCTGTTAAGAACAGACTGAACTTTCTTCAAAATATAATTTGGAAGACCCACCAACAGGGCATTGCAATAATCAACACGAGAGAAGACCAATGAGTGAACCAACGTCAGGAGGCAACGTCTGGTTAAAAACGGCTTCACCAAATAGAGATTTCTGATGTGCAAGTAACAACTTTTAACTATCTGGTTTACATGCTCTTTGAAATCTAATCGGGAGTTCACATATACACCCAGATTTCGAACAGAGTTGGCCGGTCGCAGCTGAGATCCACCCACATTGATGGAGAGGGCACCCACTATATCATCAGCTCTTCTATTTCCTCGGATGATGAGAATATCAGTTTTACCATCATTTAGTTTAAGTTTTCTCGCTCTCATCCACTTCTTGATATCAGACATCAACAATTCCATCTTACTCCGTATATCAACTATATTTGTGATTCTCACATAAATCTGGGTGTCATCTGCATAAAAGTGAAAGGTGACATTATGTGCACGAAGCAGAAGAGACAAACTGCTAATATAAATTATAAATAGGATAGGACCTAAAACTGATCCCTGCGGAACACCATACTGCAGGGGTGTCGAGTCCGAGACCACTTGATTTACCATCACACTCTGGGATCTACCTGACAAGTACGACCCAAGAAGCAAGAGAGCGGAGTCACGCACACCACAATCATAAAGATCACTCAATAACAACTCGTGATCCACTGTGTCAAAGGCCGCAGAGAGATCAAGCAAGACCAATAGTGAGGCCACACCATTGCAAATGTTCTCAACTAGATCATTATGTACTCTAATCAATGCTGTTTCAGTTGAATGATGCTGTCGGTAAGCAGACTGAAAAATTGGGATAGTTTTCATTCTGCTGAAGTAGTGGTTGTAATTGGTCAAGTATTGCACGCTCTAATATCTTTGATATGAAGGACAGGTTGGAGACAGGACGATAGTTCAACATGTTCTCAACATCAAGTCCAGGTTTCTTTAGAGTAGGTCGGAGTAGTGCATGCTTTTCAGAATGTGGGAAGCTACCTTCAGAGAAGCACTTATTAATTATTTTGGAAATAAACTCAACTGTGTGATCATAGACTCTTGGTAGCTTGGAAACATTTATGGGATCCAACGGGCAAAATGTTTTATTGAGGTTTCTTATGTAGGACGAGATCATGTCCACCTCTACTGAGTGAAAGGATGAGAGGACATTATTAGGAATGTGTCGGGGTTGGAGTACAACTGAAAGTTCTTCACCAACAGAAGCATCATCCAGTTCCTGTCTTATGCGAGTTATCTTGCCAGCAAAAAATGCCACAAAGTTGGCAGCCAACTCGGCATCGGGTACAGAAGGTCTTAAGCTGACTCTTGTTTTTCCAAGTAAACTGTTTACAATTGAAGCCAACCTCCTCTGGTCATTACCACACGAGTCAACTTTTCCCTGATAATACACTTTCTTTTCATCTTTGATTGTGTGGACCACAGCTCTTCTGGCTGACAGATATTGCAACCATGTAGAGTCTGTTTTATTTTTCCGCCATTCACGTTCAGCTCTTCTACGCGCTCTTCTAAGAAATTTAACTCGAGTGCTATACCAGGGTGAATCATCTCGTACTATGATTTTCTTCTCTACTTCTGGACAGTGATGATCGAACACTAATTTAAGTGCATTTCCATGTACCTCCACCAGCTCATCTGAAGTAAGGTTGGAAGTATCAATACTTCCCAAGTACTGTTTTACTTCACTGCTAGCCAAATTTTGGTCTGCATTTTTATAATTTCTAAATCTGATTACTTTTTCATGTGTGAGTGGCTTAAGGAAATCAAAGCTGAAAGTAATCAAAGCATGATCAGAGGTATTAGGGTCAGCATTCTCAACATCAACATCCAGAACACCACCACAACCCACAGGAGAGAAAACCAAGTCAAGGGTGTGTCCTAAGATATGAGTTGGGTGGGACACATGGTTTACAAAATTGTTCTGATCAGTCAACTCAAGGAACTCAGGAGAGAATGGCTTCAGATGAGGGCTGTCAACCCAGTAATTAAAATCTCCACATATCAAAAGTCTTCCGGTTTTAGCAGAAAATTCCTCGAGAAACTGCCCAAACTCTTCCATAAAACCCCTATCTGTGCCACGATGGCCAGGCCTATAGACAACTGCCATTCTTAGAATTTGTTGATGGAGTTTTATTTCCACTTCCAACAGTTCATAGTAAAGAGGGGCTGGGTTATGGCTTATTTGCAAGATATTCACCAGAGATGTGGAGTAGACAACTGCCACTCCACCACCCGGATGATCTCCCCTAGGCCTAGGAACATTTATTATGGAATGGGTTTTAGGCAATGCCGCCTGGATAATATTCAGATCTGACTCGAACAACCAGGTCTCAGTGAGACATAATACATCAAGGTTACGTTCATCCAAGATCTCGCAAATATGATCCATTTTGTTACGCAAGGAACGAACATTCAACAGACCCAGTTTCAACCGGCTCCCATATGCATTTTTCAGTTTTTTGAACCTACAAAATTGGTGTTCTCAATAACTTTATTTCTCTGAGCTGTCATTAGAGGACAATTTCTACTTGAGGCGAAATGATTTGGCGGCTCCGTAACTGATGTGGAGCTCATACAATTTATACATTTGGGGGAAGTCTTGTTGGTGCAGTCTTTTGAGTTATGAGTACCGGCACAGAAGTTGCATTTTGGATCCTCATTTTTCCGATAACACCTGTCACTGGTATGACCAAAGCCCTGGCAGTGGTAACATTGTGTTACCCAGAAGCGATCGTATGCACGACATCTCACAAGTCCAACATACACAGAATTGCCATCATCCACAATGGAAGAGCGTATTTCAGGTGACATTTTTACTACCGCAGTCTTTGTGTGTGCATCACTCTTTTGCTTGGTAAATAGCAAATTCATAGCTAAGCCATCGTCGACCAGGGACTTTATTCTTGGGTTCTTGTTGAGGATGCTGGGAATGATCTCATTATCCTCAGCGTCATTAGCAATGCCTACCAGAGTCATTTTTGGCATCATCTTCTTTGGTTCGGAGACACTGAAGGCACTGTCCACCCCCAAACACTGATTGATGGCCCTTCCTGCATCTTCTTTCGCTTTCTTGGATGGAAGTCGTACCACCAGTACACCTGAATCAGTTCTAGTTAACTTGTTAACCGGAACCAAAGCCAAAGCAGTCTCGATTGCCTTTGTATCTGGTGGGCTTACTGGCTCGGAGGATCGGTCTTTTGGCTTCACTACCAGGACCTGATGGTCCCAGACAGTTTTTTTCTTTCCACCATCTACCACCTCAGTGGTGCGTTTGGTCGGCTCCTTTTTGGTCTCTTCAAATGTTTGCTGAACTATCTTGGCAAACAAGGGAATGTCGGGGGCAGCAACTTTAGTCTCAAGGATATCCATTCTGTTACCAATACTCTCTATCTCCACAGCCACCGCAGCAAGGGCACCCTTCACTTCGTTTACAATGGCAGTCTTCACTTCACCAACTAGGGCAGCCGTCAGGTCATCCAAGGTCTGCTGACTAATTGCTGCATCCTTTGCAGCCAGGGGGGTGGTATCGCAAACAGTGCAATGCCATTTAAATCCAGGTTTTCTTCTTTGCAAGTACTCTGAGGTCCTCATCATCAACATTTATACAGTTAACATGAAAATAGGTACCACACGAGTAGCAGCCCAGCGATTTGGCCTTGCCCACAACCTTCCCACAACTACAACTCTGCTTGCCCGCTGCCATTTCAGTGGAAGTAACCAATAATTAAAAACAAAAACACCTGTATTTTGTATCTGATTAAAAATAAGAGAAAACCCTAGTTTTAAAAAAACGTGAAAATAACTACCTGGGACAGACCCCAGGTAGCGCCGTCCTCGTCAGTGCCACCACAATGGAAAAAAATTAAAATGGAAAAGAAAAAAAATGGAAAGTGGTGTCTGCAAGGTCACCGCGGGCAGGTGGGGATCGACTTGGCTACCCTTTGGGGGTAGCCCAACCGAGATGCGTGGAGAGACCACGCACAGGATGGCAGATGTGTGTGGTGCAAAAACTTTAACCAATTTTGCACACTGTTTTTAGCTTATAGCAGTGACAATGTAATATCCACGGTACTCAGCAAGACCCTATTGGTTACGATACTGCCACTGCGCAAAGCTAAAGAATACAGAAGTAGTGTTGGTAAAGCTATTAATATACTAACCACATTGATGGTTTTGTTAATAAAGAAGAGGCAGCATTATTAGAGCTATAGATATACTAAATGCAGTGATATTTGTGTTGGCTGATGACACATATAATTATTATGTTACCTCCACCAACCGACTTTACTCCTAAACTCAATTAATGAAATCAACAAATACAAATACAGCACACCACAAACATTAAAAAGAAACTGACACCCAGACTTAACGCCCTCAGGTCACTTGCTCACACAAAATTTGGACACAACAAAGAAACTACCACCACAGTATATAAACAATACATAAGATCAGTGATGGAATACGCAAGCCCAGCCTGGGCTTCTAACCTAGCTGAAACACATCATAAAACCTTACAGACTATTCAAAACAAAGCCCTGAAGATCATTACAGGCTGCACAGCTACTGCACCCACAGATCACCTACATCAAGAAACCAAAATCCTCAAAGTCAAAGACCATCTGGACATGAGAGGCACTCAATTCCTGGCAGCAGCCTCCACGAACCAAGACCACCCACTAAACTACATGGCAACACACCCACAGACACCAAGAAATATCAAAACAACACCCAGCACACGGTATCACACACAATTATTGTCCTCTCTCCCTCCCTGCCCACCCCGAACCAACTTCCAGAAGCACATCCATACTCATATCTCTCACCGATCCATCCACTCACTCACAGACAACACGCAGCTGCATGCACGACCTCCCGAAATCCATCCTTCCGAATCCTCCCTTCCTCGCGAGGACAGAGTCCACCTGGCCAGGCTGAGATGCGGACACCATCCAGCTCTCCTGAGCTATCAGAAGAGACTGGATGACTCCGTTGTCGACGCCTGCCCGGGATGTAACACAGCACCCCATACCATTAAACACATCATAGAAGACTGCATTTCACACAACCACTTACGCCAACAACACAATCTACACTCAATGAGAGCTCTGTGGGAAAGCCCGATCGTGGCCATGGCCTTCCTCAGGGACTCGGGGCTGTTCGGCCAGGCAGCTTAGGGAACAACAACAACAACAACAACAAATACATGTGGCAGTCCAGGGATTCGAACCTAGGATGCTCACACCGAAATTCAGTGCATTAATCCATTGCGCTACGAAGACAGTTAAAGAATGGTGGACAAGCCTACGATTTATTATGCAGTTTCGAATCCTGCATATCAATCTAAGCATGTACACACTTTCCAACTGCGCTATCATAGGCTACGGATAGATGAAAGAAAGGAGTAATTAATGGGGCCTTAACCCTAAGGAAGGCCTCTCTATAAACTACCCCTGAACCTGAATGAATTATTATACTGTTGGTAAAGCTAAAAATGATTAATATACTGTACTAACCACAGTGATAGTGGTGTTGGATGATGATACAGGAACCAATTGGTCGTAGCGATGGATCCATGGTTGATGGTGAGAGTTGCTCCTTCAACGGCATCCATCCGGTCACTCACCACGTACACTTTCACCTGATGGATAAATATAGTTAACACCTATAGTACGGTTGGCCAAATATAGTTAACACCTATAGTACGGTTGGCCAAATATAGTTAACACCTATAGTACGGTTGGCCAAATATAGTTAACACCTATAGTACGGTTGGCCAAATATAGTTAACACCTATAGTACGGTTGGCCAAATATAGTTAACACCTATAGTACGGTTGGCCAAATAGGTCGCGTATCCGGTGTCGTTACGCTTGGCTCGCTGTGTGCTGTATTAATGTCTGTCAGATGATGATTAGGGTGGGTAAGTGTAGGAACATGTTAGTATATCTCACTTAAAAGAAAGAAAGCATGTGTAAATATTGCTGGTACCAATTATTGATAAAAAAAATAATCGGTGCCGAGACATCACTTATTAGCGCGACTGTACAATGAGGACTTAATGATTCTTTTTGTTACTGCTATACGATTATATTTTTAACATCGTTCTTAACACCAATAACCCCCAAATTAAATTAATGCAAGCAACTGAGGAGGGGCGTCGACTGACTGGGGACAGAGGTGCATGGGGGTGTTTAGTTCGTGACCATATAGAAATACTGTAGATAGATAGATAGATGTGATTCTCCCAGGATTCTAACCTAGGATATCTCATACAGAGCTTACACGCTCTAACCATTACACCATCAAGACAGTTTTACAGAAGTTAGAATAGAACACAATTTATCTAAGGTATAATACCTTCCAAACTAACTTAGAGTACTTTACTTTGTAATTTAACCCTTTCATGCACAGGGCACGATTTGCACCCTTTCTAGGATACTTAAAAGTCCTTGTGACCATCAGGGATGTTTAGACACCTTTAGTTTAGTTACTTCAACCTCTGCAGTTGTCTTTGAGTTAGCTGTGGGTAGAAAACTATTTTGGAGAGATAATTATGAGATTGAGAGAACTCTCTTTCTGAATGCTAAACGGCAACCCCAGAGTCCACAGGATAGCGAGAGGGTTAAGAAAAAACTTGACTTTAAAAAAAGTAGGATTTAACAAATGACTTCTATGTAGTACCAAACACCATAAACAGTACAGTGAATATTACTGCATCTTTCAAAATATCATTTGTACAGTATTTTTACATTCACCTTTCAAAATAGCTATGGCAAATAAAATTCCAAGCATCCCTGACCTGAACTATAGACATTCAATATGAGTTGGTCCAAATTGTTAACTACTAACCTCTATAACTCAGAAATGACTAGAGTAATGGAGCTAATATTTCTACCATTTGGGAAGTCAGATAGGGAATAGGTGTGGAAATATACAGCCCATTTACTCTAGCCCTTTTTGAGTTACAGAAGTTAGGTTAAGTATAGAGAAATCAGGTGGTATGGGATTTAAATTAGCCTCAGTAGGATATAAATAGACTAGTGTATATCCAGGCCAAAAATGAATGATGGACTTACATTTTCTACATCCATGTATACAGAAGTTATAACCGGAGCAAAGAAGTTCTTGACGTAGTAGTGCAGCATCTTCCACCGCCCTTTGTACTCTGTAAGATCAGTCATGTATTAGGGGTTATCATACAGGAAATTTTACAGTTAATTTTCTATGATCAAAATTTTCCTGGCAGCCAGTGCCATGTAACATCTTTGTGTGTTATTTATGTTGAGATTCCCAAGTGTGAACATGAACAGCAGTATAAAAATCAGATTATTATTATTATGTTTTTTCCACCAACCAACTTCACCTCTAAACTCAATTAATGAAATCAACAAATACATGTGGCACTCCAAGGATTCGAACCTAGGATACTCACATTGAAATTATGCGCACTTATGCATTACGCTATCAAAGCTTTGTGGCTCATCAAATTGACACTGGATTTGGCAGACTGATCACCAATAGCACCAATTTGGCAGACTGATCACCAATAGCACCAATTAGCATGTCTTGGGGGGTCCAAGACTGCTCAAGCTCCAGCTTGGATGACAAAAACACAGCTCCAGGTTAGATTAAAATGTATAACTTGCAAAACAAACAAACCAAAAACAGGAACTGCACAATATAAAGACAAAATAACTTATCAAAATCACTATGTGGAAATAACGATTTAGCAAAATACACATTTTGAAATAAAAGAACACAAAACCACCACATAGAATGTACGATCGACCAAAAAAACAATCTTTACACTAGTGAGCTGTAAATAATCTAGTGTGAACGGAATGAATCGGGTGAAACATAAGTCTGTGAGGTATTATCATAAGATTTCGACCCACTTCCAGAATGTTTTGAGCGTTAGTGTAAAGATTGTTTTTGGTCGAGTGTACATCACTATATGAGTAAGTGAATTTGGGTCCCAATCAAATTAATCACGCATATATTAACGTACTCTCATCATACTCAAGGAGTTAGTCAATTTGGGAAGTTCAGGACGTTCTGGTAAATTCTGTACAAATGTTTAACTGACCAATAGATGCCCATGATGCTCCTTGCCATATATCGTTGAGTTGCCAGTATAGCGCTCCCATGGTGTACCCTTCACCCTCGTCCGTCACTGAACTCCTCCAGCGCCGGTAGAACTCTGTCTCCGCCTTTACTGCCATGGCTTGGTGAACCTAAACAATACACAAGTACACAGTCACTCAGAAAAGTTTGTAAACTTCCCTTGTTTTTAATTGTACAAGTATCAGTATACAGTACCTTTAGGAAATACTGTATGTATCTACATATAAGTTTAAAGACCGCTCCATCCACAGAATGCGTTGTCTCAGTTCTTTTACTGTCTTCGTAGCTAATGGACAAATGCACTGAATTTTGGTATGAGCATCCTAGGTTCGAATCCCTGGACTGCCACATGTATTTGTTGATTTCATTAATTGAGCTTAGGAGTAAAGTCAGTTGGTGGAGGGAACATAATAACTATAGTACAGTACAATAAAGTCAGTTGGTGGAGGTAACATAATAACTATAGTACAGTACAATAAAGTCAGTTGGTGGAGGGAACATAATAACTATAGTACAGTACAATAAAGTCAGTTGGTGGAGGGAACATAATAACTATAGTACAGTACAGTAAAAGTCAGTTGGTGGAGGGAACATAATAACTATAGTACAGTACAATAAAGTCAGTTGGTGGAGGTAACATAATAACTATAGTACAGTACAATAAAGTCTTGCTACAACACAGCCCCATCATGTCATCACAGTGGCCGATGTTGGTATAGTGCTAACAGTGTCTCAGCAAGACTCAACAAAGTCCCCCAGAAGCACTTACACCTGGCGAACTTTTTTTATTATAATGTAAAACTTGCAAAATAAACAAACCAAAACGTATACGAACACAGTAAAATGACGACAAAAATAATCAAAATCGCTATGTGGAAACAACGCTTAAGTAAAACAATGATATATAAATAAAAGAACACAATCCACCACATAGGGTGTATTTGTATTATGTGATAGTTTAACCAGACCACTGAGTTTCAGAACAAAACTCTCATAGGGCTGGACCGAAGGATTAGGGCAAGATGAGACTAGAGACTGTTAGGGATGAGAATGCAAGAACTGAGAGAGACTAAATCAGGCTAAGATGGCGATGCAAACTAATGCCAATGGTTTAACAATGCATGAGTGAAAGACTTAGTGGTGGAAGAATATATGAGTGAGCAAAAATAAATACTGGCCATCCTTAGTAATTATAATGTAAAACTTGCAAAATAAACAAACCAAAACTTATACGAACACAGTAAAAAGACAAAACAACTAATCAAAATTGCTATGTGGAAACAACGCTTAAGTAAAATAATAATTTATAAATTAACCCTCCAGCCCAGGCTATGTATTATATATATATTCCTCGAAACCCGGGTGTTTTGGCCGAAAAACGTTTAGGCTAGGCTACCGTATATTCGTTAATCAGACTGCTTCCCGCATTCCCGCGCATACCCAAGTGTAGCTGTGTTATTTACCTGTAGAATGGCATTAAGTAGAGCTCTCTAAGTCAACTGGTTGAGCTGTGATGATGATTTCATTGGAGATAACTTTATGGCCAAAACAGCCACTTTACACCACTTTTCGATACTTAAAAACAACATACAGGCACACACGAACAAGCGACGCTCTCCTTCTTGTGGCCGGAGATGCGGGGCGTCGGTCCAGCCGGCTGTTGTTTACATGCGTCGGACCGACGCCTCGCACACGAAGCTCACAGGCTTTCAACCACTGGGCGTTCAAGAGGCCTTCCGGGTACCTGTTATATGCTTTTTTATGGGCGTTCAAGAGCCCTTCCGTGGTGAGAGGGTTAAAGAACACAATCCACCACATAGGGTGTACATGACTACATGAGCAAGTTAATCTGGTAAAACATTTCTAGGAGGTATAGGTAGAGCCAACGAACTTGACAATAATCTTGACCCTGACCTCTCTGTAACTGAAAAGGACCTACAGTAGAGTAAACTGGCTGTAGCCTAAATATACACACCTATTTCCTGGTAGACTCTTCCCAAGTGATAGAAACGTCAGCCCGATTGCTTTCATTACTTTAAGTTATAAGAAGTTAAGGGGTCAAGATCGCTGGCGCTACCTATAGGATGACATCAAAATTGTGGAGTATTACAAATTCTGTTCAGAAAGTGAGAGAAAAAAAGAGAAAGAAATATAAAATATAGAACTATAAAGAGGGAAAAGAGAGAGAGAGAAAAAAAAAAAAGGCCAACAAACTATTATCGGTACCTGTGAAAGATAGAGGTAGTATTGGTAAGTGATTGTCTGTCCGTCGTCCGGTGGCATGACCATATGTAGCCCTATCTGTAGCTCCAGTTCCTGTTGGCCGAGGGGATGGTGTTGGCGGTGGTAAGACATGGCCGAACTCCTGCCCCAATCCAGCTCAATAGTCGCCTCACTCATGGATCTGCACACATACACAACAATTATAATGTAAAACTTGCAAAATAAACAAACCAAAACTGGGACGACATAAGATAAACGCAAAGGAACTAATCAAAATCGCTATGTGGAAATAACGCTTAAAGGTGGGGGCTCATGGGTTGAGATAAACATGGAATGTTTAAGTCTTGCTACAACACAGCCCCATCATGTCATCACAGTGGCCGATGTTGGTATAGTGCTAACAGTGTCTCAGCAAGACTCAACAAAGTCCCCCAGAAGCACTTACACCTGGCGAACTTTTTTTATTATAATGTAAAACTTGCAAAATAAACAAACCAAAACGTATACGAACACAGTAAAATGACGACAAAAATAATCAAAATCGCTATGTGGAAACAACGCTTAAGTAAAACAATGACTGCTTTCATTAATTTCATTTGGGGGTTACTGGTGTTAAGAACGATGTTAAAAATATAAAGTAATAAATATAATATAATATACATTTTATTTTATTAAAGGTGGGGGCTCATGGGTTGAGGTAAACATGGACAAATAATCGCCAAGCTGTACATAATTATCTTGCAAAATGCAATGGCACTGAAATAATTATTAACAATGGTATAAAGGATTTTGTGGATCGTCTATACCGGGCCTGTGACGTCACAAGAGTGTAAGTCCATCATCCAGTCTAGGATGAGGATACTGGTGTGACGTCACTATGACGTCACAGGCCCGGTATAGACGATCCGCAAAATCCTTTATATCATTGTTAATAATTATTTCAGTGACATTGCATTTTACAAGATAATTATATGCAGGTTGGCGATTATTTGTCCATGTTTACCTCAACCCATGAGCCCCCACCTTTAATAAAATAAAATGTATATTATATTATATTTATTACTTTATATTTTTAACATCGTTCTTAACACCAGTAACCCCCAAATTAAATTAATGAAAGCATGTGATTCTCCCAGGATTCAAAATTACGATACCACATAGGCTACAGAACTTACACGCTCTAACCATTACACCATCAAGACATTATGAGGTTATAAAAGCAGGTGAAAATATAATGTAAAACTTGCAAAACGAGGACAATACAATATAAAGGAAAAATAACTTACCAATATCGCTATGTGGAAATAACGTTTTCATCAATATATATATATATATATATATTTTTTTTTAATTATTATGTTACCTCCACCAACCGACTTTACTCCTAAACTCAATTAATGAAATCAACTAATATATGTGGCAGTCCAGGGATTCGAACCTAGGATGCTCACACCGAAATTCAGTGCATTTATCCATTGCGCATGAAGACAGTTAAAGAAAGGTGGACAAGCCTACGATTTATTATGCAGTTTCGAATCCTGCATATCAATCTAAGCATGTACACACTTTCCAACTGCGCTATCATAGGCTATGTATATGTATAATTTCACGGCAACACCAAACACCTCCAATGAAATGAAAGCATATATGTGATCCACCGGGATTATCACACACAGATTTAGAAACACTCTAACCATTACACCACCAAGATGGTTAAAGGAGAGACATACTTAAGGAAGGCAAGGACTGGAACCCGTACTCTGAAGCAAATCGGCAGCACGGGAAGTACTCCCCCTGCCAGGCGTCTAGGGTGTAGGCTAGTTGTAGTAGTGAACTGTAACATGAACATGGGGTCAAGTAGAGATCCTGTTGTAAGAAAGAGAGGCCTGATTTTTCTTTTCATGCCATTTTGGTGCCTCAACTATAGTCCGTTCATTCTAGGTTGGGCAGAAATTGTAATCTTTAACTTCTGCAACTCAAAAAGGGCTAGAGCAAATGAGCTGTCAATTTCCACACCTATTCCCTGACCAAGTCCTCCTATTTGGTAGACAAATTAGCACGATTACTCTAGTCCTTTTTGAGTTACAGAGGTTAGAGGTTACAATTTCTGCCCAACCTAGAATGAACAGAATAGTTTGCCTGGGAAACAAACTTATTTACTCATATAGTGAAGTATATTCTATGTGCTAGTTTTGTGTTTTTTATATTTCATACGACCTTGGTGACCCTGGTCTCTGGGTATTCTCCTGGGTGACCTAGTTGTGTGTGAATTTTGTGTTTTGTCTGTGTTTGTTCGCTGTTTTGTCTTGTGTTTTGTGTTTTCCTGTTCTTGCTCTGTCTTGAGTCGGCCACCCCCAAGAAAATAATTTTTTTTTTTTTTTTTTTTTTAAATAATAATAAAATAGAGGAAAATAAAATAAAAATAGGAAAAGTGGGGATTGGGCCTGAGCATATAGATAGATAGATAGATAGATATTTCATAGTATTGTTGTGCTAAATCTTCAATGTGTTATTTCCACATTGTGATTTTGATAAGTTCCTTTGTCTTTATATTGTGTGGTTCATGTTTGGGGGCAGGAGGCTAGTAGGAATCCTCCTTCCCTTGTATAATTCTCATACTCGATGAGACAGAGCAACGGGCGAGGGAACGCGAAAGTGGTCTCGGACCCTGAGAATAGAAACTTTAAATGTTGTTTCTGTTCGGGTTCTGTCTCGTGTCGGCCACCCCCAGCTATGGGGTATGTGCCTGAGTATATATATACTGTACATACATGTTTTGATTGGTTTATTTTGCAAGTTTTACATTATAATTCACAGCTACCGATACATACTTCTTCCGTTGCTTTATCAAAATAAAGTGTAGGCTATCATAATACTCTTGGATGCCACAGTCTCTACCCCACTCAAATATTTGTGGACCTCACTTATTTATTATTATGGAAACATATCTCTGGAAACAAATTTAGGAATATAATTGTCCATACATAAACTATCTATCTATCTATATGCTCAAGCCCAATCCCCACTTTTTCCAATTTTTGTTATTCTATTTTCCTCTATTTTACTATTTTTGTTTGTTTGTTTGTATTTTCTTGGGGGTGGCCGACTCAAGACAGAGCAAGAACAGGAAAACACAAGACAAAACAGCGAACAAACACAGACAAAACACAAAATTCACACACAACTACAAAACTATATAATTATACTGTACTATACATTGAAAGCAAGTTATATGAAAATTCAATCCAGATAGTTATAATTGCATAAAGTAAAACATAGAGGGTCCACAAATTCTTAAGAGTGAGCTAGAGACTATGGTATCCGAGTGTAGCCTACTATACCACAGCTAAATTTGCTGTCTCAATTTTTAGCATCGTTCTTAATGCCAATAACACCCCAAATTAAATTAATGAAAGCATGTGATTCTCCCAGGATTTGAACCTAGGATATCACATACAGAACTTACACACACTAACCATTACACCATCAACACAACCCTTACCGTCACCATAGAAGTTGCAAAATGGATGCTTAGCCACAAGACCCTCCTCCTCCGACTCTATGCCGTTGTTGGGTGAGCTGACGACAAACGGCCTTGTGTCGTCCACCTCCAAACTAACGTTACGTATGGTGTCAACGTACAGCTTCACATAGTCCTTGTACTGCTCAAAGTTGGAGATTGTTCCGTACCTGAGAATAGAATAGACAGTTAACCCTCTCGCTATCCTGTGGACTCTGTATTGCCGTTTAGCATTCCAAAATAGTTTTCTCAATCTCATAATTACCTCTCCAAATTAGTTTTCTGCCCACAGCTCACTCAAAGAAAACTGCAGAGGTTGAAGTAACTAAACCTAAAGATATCTAAACACCCCTGATGGTCACAAAGGTTTTTAAGTATCCCAGAAAAGGCGCAAATCGCGTTCTGTGCGTGAAAGGGTTAAGTGAGTAGGGCTTATTTTATTATTTATCTATTTATTTATCATGATTCTAGTTTCCTCCATAGACCACCATTGAGCTTAATAAATTATCCTCAAGATGCCCATTAAAGATACTGTATATACTGTATGTAGATTTTACGATAGAATTAATTTAAGTGGACCTATATTATTCCTATACAGTACAACTAAAGAAACACAATCAATCTATCTATTGCCAGACAGCTTAATCCCCAAGGGGGTGGCCACGAATGAACCGCCTTCATATGCTTCCATATGCCGAGGGAATTACTGGTAATTCGATCTTCTAGCCTGTTCCATTCCATTGGGGGAGAGTCGCTCGAGCCCAACCGCCCATTAAGAAACTTCAAGACAAAAAATGCAGGAAAATGGGTTTATGTAATACCGGCCAAAATCTGCCCTGACCAGTTGTATGACTTTTTAATTTTGATTTTGTTTTTCTGTTCGGGCTCTGTTTTGAGTCGGCTATCCCCAGCTATGGAGTGTGCCTGAGTACATACATACGTACATACAGGGTGTCAAATCGGAGCTATTTTGTTTGAAGACTTAAAAGCATATCACAACGAACACATGAAAATTAACATGAAATAGGCATTGTTTTGGCCATTTCATCATCTACAAAGATATAATTTGAACTATAAACCCTAATTTTATCTTTACATATAAAATAATAGGCTAAAAATAACGGACTCTGCTTTCGTTTGATACCCTGTACACATAAATACTGTACTGTACTGTACATACTACATACATATCTACAAACATACAGTACATACATACATACAGTACATATATACATACCAATCATCTCTGAGTGCCGCCTCGTTCTCATTATTCCCGGCCCACAATAGTATACTGGGGTGGTGGTGGAGGCGACGTAGCTGGGTCACCACCTCCGCCTTCACACTGTCCAGGAACGCGTCCCCGACGGGGTACATGCTGCACGCGAACATCAGGTCCTCCCAGATCAGTATCCCTAGGTCATCTGCAATCTGGTAGAGAGACATAAAATACGTAACATGCAAGTAGTGTACAGTACTGAAGTTACAAATTATAATGAAAAACTTGCAAAAAAAAAAAAAAAAATGGGACGACACAAGATAAATGCAAAAGAACTAATCAAAATGTCAAAAGGTCTACACCATATAACTTAAAATGTAAAACTTGCAAACAAAGCAAACCAAAACTGGGACAAAGACAATATAAAGTCAAAACAACTTCTCAAAATCACTATGTGGAAACAACGCTTACTAAAATAAACTTTGAAATGAAAGAACACAATCCACCACATAGGGTGTACTGTACATTACTACATGAGCAAGTTAATCTGTTTCCCATGCAAACTAATTGCACACATAACAACGCACTATCGTCACATTCAAGGACAAAATCACTATGTGCAAATAACGTATTGAATATTTAGGAAAACAATGCTGTGAAATATAAAAACAAAATCACATGAGAGATCCATAAATTAGAGAGTGAGAGAGGAAACAGAAGAACAGAGTGAGGTTAGGAAGGGAAGATGGTGTGTAAACCTTATCTTCTCTTTATTGTTGTGGAGAAAGGATGAAAGTTGTAAGCTGCCTTCCTGGACTTGGAGAAGGTGGAAAAATTAAAGATTATCATGGTTTCCATTTGTAATGATTTTTGAGAAGGAAAACTGACATAGGAGGAGGCAGAGGATGGTGATGATTATGATGCACTTTTTACCACCATACACTCCCTGCTGAATAGCAAGGCTAGGGTGGGTGCCCTGATGAATCAGGGACTTAGTGAATAGTTGCCACAGATTGCTAGACCGCACCATTCACCAACAGCACTGACATCTGCCAATAACTCACTGGCTGGCCCGAGGCTCGAACCGTCAACCTCACGGTTAGCAGGCGAACGCTCTACCAATCGAGCTACGGCCTGTGGCTGAATATGATGATGATGATAAGTATGATGCTGGTGATGATAGTGATGTTGATGGTGTTGATGACAATGATGGTGATGTTGATAACATAGCAGACGAACCCTACCTCATAGAAGACATCCGACTCGTATAGGGTAAGATGCCCAATGCAGACTACTGGACCCAAGGAGACACACTTGAAACAAAACAACTTGCACAGGCATAGGATGAGTAGATAGATGCATGAATGGTGGGCCAAAATATTCTTTAACTATCACCTAATATGCTCACATAGTATCAGCTTTTAATCTTCATATGTTATTGCGTGAGATGAGATGAACTAAACAAAAATCATGTTTTCTCAAATTCCTTACGGAAAACCTAAGAATTTACTTTTTTTTAAAGCTAAATTTCTCACAGTTTCCTAATTTGATCCTCTTCTCTGTTGATGTTGGTTGATAGTGCATGAGTTGAAGTATACCCCTGCATGACCAAGAGGCTTTTACTTGCACGGCTGAAGGGGAGGGAGGGTGCGTCCCCACAGGGCCAGCAAAAAACACAAAATCCAATAGACGCATTTTTTCAAACTGATGCCAGGTCGTACACCACAGTGGTAGAAAGCCATACTCACCTCTCTGTCTTGTATGAATATGGTTGAGTTTCCTTCACCATTGACAGAGCTGCCTTATCTAGAACAAGGGCTACCCTGGGACCAATAGAGACACACTGCGCAAAACCTAAGGAGACGCGCGTCTGCTTAGGGTAGCTGGGTTGCGTCTCCTTGGGTCCTTGTAAATGTGTGTTTATTTTGGTAACATTATTAAGCATAATAACCTTTTCTTTTATCTCAGGTGAAGGAAACTCAACCTTATGTATACCATACATAGTAGGGAGAATGGCTGTCTACCAGTGTGGTATGGCATCAGTTTGAAAAATGCGTCTCTTTTGGACTAAATAATGTTTGCTGGACCTAAGGAGACGCACCTCTTTCCCCCTCGCAGCAAATCGGAATCGAATCAAGTATTTTTTCGCTACACAATCAAATTTTGTTGTAGCCCCACCACCCCCTTCATGCCTCTCCCTACTTTCCCCAACTTCCCTCCTTATCACTCGATAGAGTGATACTCTATACATGTATGATAGAGCAGATTATGAGCTGCTGAGACGGTGTTTGGACATTGACTGGGGGGAATACTTGAACGGTGAAGACGCTGAAGGAATGTGGAGGAATATTAGAGTCAAACTGGAGAATACTGTATCCAAAAGTGTACCAGTAAGGGAATATAAGGATAAAACAAAATTGAGGAAAAGAACGAACCCAGAATTGCCAATGAAAAGAAAGCTTTGGACATTGATTAGAAAAAGAAACGATTGTGGGAAAGACTAAAATTGTTAAAAAAGAACAGGGGGTCTAGTATAGAAGCTAAAGAAGTGGATCTGGAATGCAGACAAATAAACAATAAAATAAGGTGGGAGACAAGGAGGGGGGTTGAAGGAGAGGGAGAGAGAGATTGCTAGAAATGTGAAGGATAATCCAAAAATATTCTGGAAGTACATTCAGGAAAAGTTAACAAGAAGAGTAGGGATCCCAGAGCTGGTAGGGGGGTTGGATGATGGGAGTAGAGCGGAGACTGATAAGGAGAAAGCAGAGGTGCTGGGGAAATACTTTGGGGGGTACTAACAGTGGAGTCGGATGATGCAGTGCCTACTATTCCCATCAAGCAGGCACCGGCACTAGAACTAATAGAGTTTTCCCATGCTAGAATAAGAAGGGCTATAGAAAAAATGAACAGAAGTAAGTCACCGGGACCGGATGGGATACACCCAAGAATCATAAAGGAAGGAGGGGAGATGTTAGTAGAGCCATTGAAAATGGACAAATCCCGATGGACTGGAGAGAGGCGAACATAACAGCTATATTTAAGAAGGGAAAGAGAAATGACCCAGGGAATTATAGACCAGTCAGTTTGACAAGTGTTGTGTGTAAACTAATGGAAACGGTAATTAGAGAAGGAATAATGGAGCATATGAAGTCAAACCAACTTTTCAGTGGGAGACAGTTCGGATTCTTGCCGGGGAGGTCGACGGTACTACAGCTAATTAAGGTGGTAGATGATTGGATGCAAATTCTAGAAGATGGTGATGTAATAAGACGTGGTATATTGCGATTTTATGAAGGCCTTTGATAAGGTCCCACATAAATGGTTAATAGAGAAAGTTAGAAGCTATAATATAGGGGAGAAATGTGTGAAATGGATAGAAGCCTTCCTGAAAGATCGGAGACAGACGGTACTGGTGAATGGAATAGGCTCGGGGTGGAGGGAAATTACAAGTGGGGTACCTCAGGGATCTGTGTTGGGACCACTGCTTTTCGTTATATTTATCAACGACTTACCTGAAGTTATAACTAATGGAAGTGAGGTATACCTGTATGCAGATGACACTAAGCTGTATAGAAGAGTGAGGAGTAAGGAAGATGTGGGTTTGCTTCAAGGAGATGTGGAGGGCATGAAGGGATGGTCTGAGCATTGGTTAATGCCTTTTCATCCAAAAAAATGCAAGTACATGCGGATTGGGACAAGCAAGATAGACAAGGTAGGATACAGTATGTATGAAGCGATGGAGGAAGTGAATGCAGAAAAGGATATAGGAGTAGTGATAGACAATAAGTTAAATTTCTCAGAACATTTAGCGGAAAAGATAAACAAAGCCAATAGAATTGTAGGGCTGATAAGGAGGACATTTGTGTCACTTGACGAAGAAATCTTCAGGAATCTCTATACAGCGCTGGTTAGGCTGCACCTGGAATATGCGAACCAGGTGTGGGCTCCATATATGGTAAAGGATATAGAAGCAGTGGAGAAAGTGCAGAGGAGAGCTAGCAAGCTGGTACCAACGTTGAAGAACGCGGGCTATGAGCAGAGGTTGAGGACACTGGGGCTTCCGACACTGGCATATAGGAGAAAGAGAGGGGATATGATAAGAGACTTTTAAGATAGTGTCAGGAAAGTACGATGAGGATGAGTGTAAAGGTATCTTCTTGATGCGGGAGGGAACAAGAACGAGAGGACACTAAGAAAATTTACAAAGAAAGAAATAGGCTTGAGAAGGCAAAGAACTCATTTTGTGATAAGAGTGGTAAATGAGTGGAACGCACTGCCCCAGTATGTAGTCGATTCCGAATCAATAAGGGAGTTTGAAAGTAATCTTGATAAAGCATGGGGAAGACAAGATTTGAAGTTTGATTATAAAACAAAAATACAGAATAGTAAAAATGTTGCGTCTGCTACCGCCGCCGCCAACATCGTGAACGACCGCAGCAGTGTAAGTACTGATACACAGGCCTAGTTTGCCTTTTTCCAGAGGATCTACTGTAAGAAACTGTAAGAAACAAAGACGACCGACGTGTCATCCGATGCAAAAGACAATTCCCCAGAGACCCTGACTATACACCCTTCACCAACAACTAGACAAAGCATATCATCAACAATCTCAAGCTCTCATCCGCCTGTGGCCTAGACAACATAAGCAATATTCACCTCAGACACCTGGGACTACAAGGCATACAAGCACTCACTAACACCGTGAACGACCGCAGCAATGCAAGTACTGGTACTGAGCTGGATACACAGGCATAGTTTGCCTTTTTCCAGAGGATCTACTGGAAGAAACTGTAAGAAACATATCAAACTACAGCTACTCACACAACACAATACCAGACATTTGGAAGCATGGTATCATCACATTCCCCAAACCTAACAAAGACCCCACGCTACCCTCCTCACACCGCCCTATCACACTCCTTTGCACCCCCTCCAAAGTCATAGAGCGCCTTGTACTACAACTGATGACACCTGACTTACCCCTTTCTCCAACACAACACGGCTTCAGGCCATTGCACTCCACAAACACTCTTCTTACAGACCTTACACAAAGAGCTTTTGACGGCATCAACTCAGCTAGACCACCACACAGATCAGTACTTGCCACACTTGACATTAGTAAAGCCTTCGATGCCATCCCCCGCCACAACCTAACAAACAAAATCTACAACACAAAAAGATGGCTGGCAAACTTCTTAGCAGGCAGATGTGCACACGTATCTTTTGCCGGTCAGTCATCTAGCATTAGAAACTTCCCAAACGGAGTCCCGCAAGGATCCATCCTGTCGCCCGCACTCTTCAATCTGTATATGCATGATATAAATACACCAAATTCACCCCAAATAACCATAGCCTCCTACGCAGACGACATAACACTCACAAGCACGCACCAAAACCCAGACACAGCAACAAGACTCCTTCAAGACTATCTCGACACATTACATGAATGGTGCACTACAAACAGACTCAATTTAGCCCCAGCTAAATACACTGCAACCCTCCTCACAAGCTGGACAGGAGAGCACGATTACGTCCCGGGACTCAACATAAACAACACACCCCTAACACACACACACACAAAATCCTAGGAGTAACATACGACACTCAAATGACATTCAAACAGCACACCACAAACACGAAAAAGAAAATGACACCCAGACTTAACGCCCTCAGATCACTTGCCCACACGAAATTTGGACACAACAAAGAAACGACCACCAGTCTACAAACAATACATAAGATAAGTTATGGAATATGCAAGCCCGGCCTGCGCTTCTAACCTAGCTGAAACACATCATAAGACCTTACAGACTATTCAAAATAAAGCCCTTAAAATCATCACAGGATGCACAGCTACTACACCCACAGATCACCTACATCAAGAAACCAAAGTCCTAAAAGTCAAAGATCATCTAGACATGAGAGGCACTCAATTCCTGGCAGCAGCCTCCACGAATCAACACCACCCACTACACTAGATGGCAACACACCCACAGACACCAAGAAATATCAAAACAACACCCAGCACACGCTATCACACACAAATACTGTCTTCTCTCCCTCCCTGCCCACCCCAAACCAACTTCCGGAAGCACATCCATACTCATATAACTCGCCGTTCCATCCACTCACTCATAGACAACACGCAGCTGCAAGCACGACCTCCCGAAATCCATCCTTCTGAATTCTCCCTTCCTCGCGAGGACAGATCCACCTGGCCAGGCTGAGATGCGGACACCATCCAGCTCTTCTGAGCTATCAGAAGAGACTGGATGACTCCGTCGTCGACACCTGCCCAGGTTGTAACACAGCACCCCATACCATAAAACACATCATAGAAGACTGCATTTCACACAACCACTTACGCCAACAACACAATTTACACTATTTGAGAGCTCTGTGGGAGAGCCCGACCGTGGCCATGGCCTTCCTTAAGGACTCGGGGCTGTTCGGCCAGGCAGCTTAGGGAACAACAACAACAACAACAACTGTAAGAAACATGAATGAGCCCAACTCTTGCCTTTGTCAGTCAGACTGAGTGTATCGTCTCACCCCCGGCCACGACACTGACACGCACACACACACGCCTGACCTATACATACACACACATACACACGCACGCACATTCAAACACGAACCTAAAAAGTTGTCATTGCTTTTGAGTTGCTCACATATCTACCAGACTACCCAGAAAGTTACATTTTTTACAATTTTCAATCTGAATGAAGGTACATGATCATGATATTTGGTTGGTTATTGAACGTTAATTATTTACAGAGATAAGCAGGCATAAAACAGGCGTATTAGCACCAAATATGCATGGGAGGGCGAGTGGCACTAGATTTAAACCTCAAATTAGCATTAATGTTCCATGTATAACTTCCCTGCACCCTCTAAACTCTTTTGGTAATGGCCTATAATTAGCAAATTAGAATTTTAAGTTATATTATCTGCCTATTTAATAATATGAATTATATGGCCTATGTCAGTCAGTTTTGTTGTCTAAGCATTGTAAACTTATAACCAAAAGTACCATGCTCTCTTTCAAGTACCAATGAGGTTAATACTTATATAATTTTTGGTGTTTTTGTGATTTAAACACTTCTGCGTCTCCTTAGGTCCAGGTGCGTCTCATTAGGGTTTTGTGATAAAAAGGAGACGCATGTTTTATTTGTCTTCTCACTCTTCAATAAGAACAGGTACAACATTTTTGTTGATATTCCTTAAAAATATAAACATTTTGCTATTTATTCCCCCCCACTCTCAGTTTCCAATCTGTTATAGGCTGGCAGAAGCAACTCGACAACAAAAATAAGTACCCATTTTTGTGTCTGCATTGGGCATCGTACCCTATCCTGCCACCCCACACCCTAATACAGTTTTGGTGGGTGTCAGCGGCTGCCTCCAGCAACGATCGGGTGTACGTCGGGGTGACCTCCTCCGGCAAAGATGTGGGCGGGGATCCAGTTGCTCCCCTTCATGAACATCGGCACGTTGTTCACGATTACCCGGTAGTAGCGACCTGCGAACAACAAAACAGAGTCAAACAGGAGCAATGTTGTGTGAAGAGTTGAATGAATTTATTATATACCATCGTTCTTAACCCGTTCAGTACCAGTTCCGTCCTTTTCATTTTATACTGGCTACTATAATCCGTTCATTCTAGGTTGGGCAGAAATCGTAACCCCTAGCCTCTCAATACTCAAAAAGGACTAGAGTAATCGAGCTAATATTTCTACCAAATAGGAAGACTTGGCTAAGGAATATGTGTATAAATTGACTAATCATTTGCTCTAGCCCTTTTTGAGTTACAGAGGTTAGAGGTTAGGATTTTTGGCCAATCGAGAATGAACGGACTATAATAGACAATTGTATTCAGTTTAAGAAGGGCCTCCCGCAATTAACAGACCTGGGAACAACAGAACATGGATATAAAGACTGAACAGGGTGTCAAACGAAAGACGAGTCCTTTACATTATTTTGTTTACAATTACCCGGTAGTGGCGACCTGGGTACAACATAACATAAAACTGAGGACTGCGTAGACTGCTAATATTTATGTTGTGATTATAGGCATTGTTTGATTTGCTGTGTTTGGCAGGCATTTGAGCTAAGTTGTCGAGTTACTCAAATAATATACAGTATTTACTTTCTTCTGCAAGTCTGCAACTCTAATCTGGCCACTTCTGAATTACCGATATACTTTTATAACAATTGTATAAATTCTGGCATTGTGGCATAGGCAAAAGAAGTATATCTTGACAAAGTAACCTGGGGGCGTTCCTGTAAAGGCCATGATAGGAACACACACTGCAATCCCCATCCCTCTCTATCTCACTGCAATCTCACTCTCACACTCTCTCTCTCTCTTCCCTAGGGTCAATAAAGTCTTGGTTCAGCTTGACCGACTTGCTGATCTGCTTGGTGTCTCTCTCTCACTCACTTTTTCTCAATCACTCTCTCTTACACACAATTTCTTTTCCTTACCCTTAGTTACATTATTGTGGTCGATAAAGTCTTGGTTGAGCTCGACGGTCCTGAAGCCCACTCGGACAGACTTGGTGGATTCTTCGGCCTCTCTCTCTCACTCACTCTCCTTCCCTCTTTCTTAATCACTCACTCTCACTCTTATTCTCAATCACTGTCTCTCTCTCTCTCTCACACACACTCTTTCTCTCTCACTCACTCTTACTCTCTCTTTCTCAATCACTCTCTTTAACACACACACACTCTTTTTCTCTCTCCTTACCCTTAGCTTCATTACTGGGGTCGATAAAGTCTTGGTTAAGCTCGACAGTCCTGAAGCCCACACGGACGGACTTGGTGGATTCCTCGACCTGGTTGGTGTCGGTCCACAAGGCAGTCAGTTGGTACAGGGGCTGCTCACCGTAACCATTGGGCCACCACATGTCTACCTCGTTCTATAATAATAAATAATAATGTATGTAGGCCTATCTATGTATGTATTTACTCAGGCACATTCCCCACTTTTAATAATAGTACATACATAATAAATATTACTAAGGTAGCACATGTGACTGCTGATTCAAGGGTCTGCAGTTTGATCCTACCCCGTGATATTGGTAGACGGCAAGAGTTTGGGAAGCTCGGTCTAGCAATTCATGACAAAATGTCCAGTAAATTCCCTGTAACAAGGGCATGCTCTAGCCCTGTCAATCAAGGGAGTGTACAGTGTTAAAAACTACATCATCTGCATCATCAAATAGGCCTGTTAGATGGTCAAAACTATTCATAAGGTGCATGAGCAATATGCATTAATCGGTGTGCAGGAAGTGATACCCGTTTTTTTTTTCTTTTTCTATATTCCAACTTACTTCCTCTCGGGCATAGGCTGAGAGCCTTAACATTTACCGCTTTACAATGAAGCCCGTGAGGTCTTGTTCCAGTTTAGGGAGTGAGACATGTGAAGCACGTAGAGTACAACGAGCACCTGCCATCTTGCCTTCACATGAGGCACGGTGCTCACTCATAGCCCGAAACGACCCCATCTCTGAAGCCACCTCGTTCCCGTGCTTCACTGTCTCACCCCCTACACTCGGACTCTCACACTTACACACACACAACACCACCTGTTGAGCAGATAACTCACCAGGCATTGCACCCCTATAGCATATTTTGAATATGGGAATATTCATACAGTGCTATTTAATCAGGGAACAATGAGGGTATTTTATTGACATTTCGGTGGGCTTGTGGTAATGCACTGATACCAGGTACAGCACAAATTCCATCCCAATAATATCTTCCCATTGATACATCGGGATTTGAACCCGGGACCTTTGGATTATCAGGCCAGTGGCAAGACCACTCCACCACACCTCCCCTATGCAAGGATAAAACTGTGACTTAAGTTCAAATTATGTGTTTGGAAGTGATAAAATGGTCAAAACAATACTACTGTACTTCAGAATACATTTCTTGTATTTCTTCTCATATTCAGTCAAGTCTTCAAACAAAATTGCTCCTGTTTGTTGGCGCGACCCTGACTTTACCTCATCTATAGTGTAGGCCGCCTCCAGCACCGCCTGATAATCCTGGACAGTGGCGGTGACTCCCTTCTTGTGAGAGAATATGTTGCCCAGGGATATAGTGAGGCTACCATCTATCTCACCGGACTCTATGGATGCATCACACCACACCTGATACAAGAGAAAATAGAACATAAATTAATTGGGATTATAACTTGATTAATCAGTTTGGAACTTAATTTAAAGAACAGTAATTGAATCCTATGTACTTAAAACATAATGACTAACATTGTAACTAATTTAACTCTACCTATTTGAAACTTGATGGCTAAAGGTGACTGGACACTTCTTACTCTACTTCAATTCTACCTACTGTACATACATATACAGTAAACATAATAAGTACATACAGTACATACATTTTTTTTTTTTGTGTGTTTTTTTTGTTGAGACAATGAACGGAGGAAGGAAAAACACAGATAAAACAAAAAGGTCCATGTGCCTAAAGGCATCCTCCATTCATAAAATGTTTGTAACAACTGGATTTAAACTTTTGTAGATTGTAAGTTTGTGGAAAGCAACTCAAGGGAAGTGAATTCCAAAGAATAGTAGTTCTAGGGATAAATTAATTTTGATAAGCAGAAGTTCTGCATTGTGGAGGAGAAAGTGTAAATTCATGGGCGCTCTCAACTGCCCTAGTTCTACGGGGAAAGATGTGGAGAGGCGGCACAATTGAAGCAAGTTCCTCTGAACAATTGCTGTGAAAATATCTGTAGAATAATGCAAGGGATGCAACGTTTCTTCGTATGGATAATGTAGGAAGGTCCTGTGTAATTGCAGGGTTATTGATTAATGGAAACGGATGTTGACGATGAAGGATAAGACAGTGGTGGAACGAAAGTCATTGATTGATTATGTATGTGTGGATGAACGAATGAAGAAATCTGTGATGGATGCTAGGGTGTATAGGGGTATTGGAGGGGGTCTGTCTGATCATTATGTAGTGGTAGCTAAGGTTAGGATACAAAAGAAGTGGGTGAGGAGAGCGGGAGGGAGGCGAGAGGAGGGTGGAATGGTGAGGAGGGTGGAGAGGTTGCAGGAGGAGGAAGTCAGGGAGGAGTACAGGAGAGCAGTGGAAAGACGACTAGGTGGGTTCGACCTGGAAGTTATGGAGGAAGTGGAGGAGATGAGCAAGGTGTTTAAGGATGAGATCTGTGCAGCATGTGAGGAGGTGTGTGGAGTGAGGAGAAGAGGGAGGGGAGTGAAAGGTACAGCATGGTGGACAGAAGAGATAAGAATAGCTGTGGAAGAAAAGAAGAAAGCATATAGAGAGTGGTTGGGTAGTAGAGGGAATGAAGATTCCGAGAGACAGAAACGAGCGAGGTACGTGGAGAGTAAGAGGGTGGTGAAGAGAGTAGTGAAGGAAAGTAAGAGAAGAGTAGATGAGGAATTTGGAAGGAATCTGAGTGTAAAATGGAGGGAGAGTAAGAAACTGTTCTGGAAAGAAGTCAAGAAAGTTAGGGAAGATAGCAAGGGAAACAGTAAGGGTGTGAAAGATAAGAATGGGATAATGCTAGCCGAGAAGCAAGAGAGAGTCGAAAGATGGAGGGAGTACTTCAGTGAGTTGCTAAATGAAAGGAATGAAGAGCCAGCAAACATAGCTGGATATGGTATGGGAGGGAGAAGAAGAGAAGTAGTGGAGGAGGAGGTGGGGATCAGGAGGTCAGAAGTGTGGGAAGCCATGAAAAGAGTGAAGTTGGGGAAAGCACCAGGAACAGATGGAGTGTGTGGGGAAATGTTGAGGTATGGTGGTGAGATAGTGATAGAATGGGTATGGAAAATGTGCAAACTAGCATGGGAGAAGGGGAGTGCACCCGATGACTGGAAGACTGGCATAATAGTCCCCCTATATAAGGGCAAAGGGGAAAGAGGAGTGTGTGGTAACCACCGAGGAATATGTCTTCTAAGCGTAGTAGGGAAGGTATACAGTAGGGTAGTGATTGAGAGAGTGAGAGTGAGAACGGAGAAATGGATAGGCGACGAGCAGGGAGGTTTTAGGAAGGGAAGAGGATGTGTAGATCAGATTTTTACCCTGAATTGTGTTGTGGAGAAGTATCTGGAGAAGAAACAAAAGGTGTATGTTGCCTTTATGGACTTGGAGAAGGCCTATGACAGAGTGGATAGAGAAGGTTTGTGGAAAGTACTTAGAATATACGGAGTAGAGGGCAAGTTGCTGAAAGCAGTGAAGAGCATGTATGAGGGTGCAAAGGCGGCAGTACGTGTGGAGAGTGAGCAGAGCGAGTTCTTTGACCTGAATGTTGGTTTGAAACAGGGGTGTGTGATGTCCCCGTGGTTGTTTACTGTATATATGGATGGAGTTATGAAAGAAATACTATCAAGAGCAGTGGATGTTGGTGTATCGCTGAAAAGGGAGGGAATTGAGTGGAAGCTACCTATACTGCTGTTTGCGGATGATACAGTTCTGATGAGTGATAATGAATGGGAGTTGCAGGGTCTGGTAAATGAGTTTGGAACAGTGTGCGAAAAACGGAATTTGAAGGTAAATACGGGGAAGAGCAAGGTTATGGTCTTCGAAAGGGGTGAAGTCACAGAGTGTGAGGTGAAGCTGAACGGTCAGGCTATGGAGATCGTCAACTCTTTTAAGTATCTGGGCAGTGTGTTGAGTAAAGATGGGACTATGGATGAAGAGGTGCGGGAGAGGGTACAACAGGGGAAGAGGGTTGTAGGAACGCTAAAAGCAGTAACAAGAAATAGGGTGGTCAGTATGGAAGTGAAGAAGTCCTTGCATGACAGTGTGGTAATCCCGACACTGACTTACGGAAGCGAAGCATGGACGTTGGTTGAGAGACTCAGACCAAGAGTGAGAGCAGTGGAAATGAATTACTTAAGGAGTGCGTGCGGAGTTACATGGAGGGATAGACAGACTAATGAGGAAGTAAGAAGGAGGTGTGGTGTGGAGGTAGATGTGCTGGAAAGTGTGAAAAGGAACAACTTGAGATGGTTCGGCCATATGGAACGTATGGAAAGCGAGAGAATGACTAAGAGGGTGTACGAGAGCGAGGTGGAGGGACAGAGGGGGAGAGGTAGACCGAATATGAGGTGGAAGGATGGAGTGAGGAACTACATGAACGAAGGCGGTGCTGGTTGGGGGGAGGGGCGTCGACTGACTGGGGACAGAGGTGCATGGGGGCGGTTCGTTCGTGGCCACCCCTTCGGGGATCACGGCGTCAGGCAATAGATAGATAGATAGATTGATTAATCTAATAGCTTTATTTTGAATTTTGTCCAACTGCCTCAATGCAACCACTCCACGTCCACTCCACAGAGGTGAACAGTAATCCATCTGAGAACGCACATGACTTTTATATATTACGACCAACTGCTCGTCAGTGAAGAATTCTCGAACTCTGTACAGGAGTCCCATTTTTGAGAGGCATTCTTAGCAATGCTTCTAACATAATGTGTCCAGCTCAAGTTAGTAGTTAATGTTACACCGAGAATGTCAATACTAGGGGAAGTGGGAATAACTGTATTTCCTGCATTCTGGTGATGATTATACTTCAATACTTATGAAAAGAAATGGAAGAATTTTATTAAAATTTGAATGTTTTTTCTTTTTTCTGTTCACAGTGTTACATCGAGAGACGAGAGTTGAGAGATAGCATCGCGCATCCCTAGGCCTAGCGACCAGCCCAACAGTGGATGCAGATTGCAGCCTCCTCATAAAATAGATAATAGGTCTATAGGCCTAATGCATTTACAAGTGTAATAAATTTGTAAATATATTTTTATGGTAATAAGTATTACCGTACTATTATTACTATCCTCCCTACAAACAATGGTAAACCTGACTTTTTGGACCGACAGCAATTTCAGTAGGCCTAGGCTAAGTTTTAATATTTTGTTTTTTATTTTTTATTTCAAATAGGCATACAGTGTTGTTTTATACTGAAGAGGAGCTGAAATAAGGATTTACCCATTATCCAACAATCTAAAAACACGCCCCCCACTAGTGGGGAGGGTTATGAAGTTCAGGGAAAATGAGGGGATAAATGTGTAAAAAAGACATGCCTAACTTAACAACCTTACCTAACCTATCCTAGTATTATGGATGGGGGCTGCTGCCCCCACACACCCGCTGGTTGGGTAATAGTTAAAAGCTAGTCTCCAACAAGGGCACAATATAAATATTATAAACTAACTATCTCTGCCGGACTCCCAGTAACTGCTACTAGGCCTAATCGTGCATCTAGTTAGAGTGCCCGTATTCATGTCTTGGTCCCCCACTGAACACAGCTGCTCCGTGGTCAGTGCGTGGCCCTACCTGGTAAGTAAACCTGGTAAGTAATGCTCTACCGGACCTATTACGAAGGCTGAGGCTATTAGGCCTAGGTCTAAAAAGATTGATGGGCTAACTGTCAGTCCAAATCATCAGTATAACCCAAACAATAAAGGCTGCGGCTGCCTGGCTGCCCGGGCTCCGGGTAGGCCTAGGCCTAAGCCGCCTATTATCCTATATGATAGCCTACTACGTTGTTGAAAAAAAGGGCAGTGATGCTGCATAGGCTACCACTATTGTTGGTGGTTACAGTTACAGGTGGTAGGCCTAAGCTCCTAAATTCTTAAAATGCAACAAGCTATAACTTACGAGGGGCTGGTCTATCAGAGTGAGAACTGAGCGATCTCTACCATACCCATAGCTTACTCTGATTGTTCCTTTTACTTATATATCTTCTAGATCTCAAGTGACGGCGTCTCTTCCGTGGATTGACCTCCCAATCTACCAAGATTGGAAGCCAAAGCGTCACATTTTTCCTTTGCCCCTCAACTTTTTCTTCATAATTGCTGAGGGGCACAGGGCCCTGGGTGGGGCTTTGGTTTCCTGGGCGTTTCCGCACCCTCCTCAGCTCCCCGCCATGGAGTGGCTTCGGTCACCCAGGCTTTACTGTGGTCGGCGCTTCAGGCCACCAGACGACTGATCGTCCATGGCCGCCTGGCCCGCCACATCCCCCTCACCACCCCCACTACACACACTCATCCCCTAGCACTACCCGCCACGGTCCCACCGACTCTAATCAGGAAAGCCAGCTGGCAAGCCCGATGGCTCACCTGAGCAATAGCTCGTGAATTAAGAAAATTAAAGGCACAAGAGACCAGCACGTCTGAACACTACGGCCGTCTTCTTCTTCTTCTTCTTATTATTATTGTTTAAATTTGCAGTTTGCTTGGAGGGTTGTCTCCAGATTACTGCACAGGCGTTTAGATGGGACAGAATAAGAATAGAAGGGGAAAATCATAGAATGAGGAATGAAAAACTACTCAAAATTAGTCACTGAAGCCCCCAACCGCGTCAAGGAGAGTAGTATCAGGGGGGTCTTCGTCCGTTTTTCTTGTTCTTGTTCTTGTTCACTTTAAGGGCACCTCAGGTGGGACGACCACCTGCTACAGCCCTACCTCGCTTCCACTGGCCACACAACAAAAGAGAGGTAAGGCCCGGCGGGCTAAAAGTAAAAACACTGGCCACAGAACAAGGTTGTTAATGAAAGTACCCTGCGGGCGAATGACAAGTGATTCACTAGAACACCACAACATAAAACACTGAAAAACACTATGCCAGGAGCGAGCAGACCTCAGGCTGCCAACCAAAGCCCAAGCATCCGAGGAACGAGGGCCATAGCAATGTCACGAAGGGAGGTGCCCTTATCAAGCCAATCCAAGGCGTCCAGAAGCAGTCGACGGAAGGAGTCACCAGTAGCAGAAGGACGAGGAGGAACGGCAGGGTGAGGGGCGGCACAGGCGGCATAGGACAAGGGGCAGGAGGGCGGTCCGGCGTGGGCCGACTCAGTGGGGTCATCCACAGGGACAGCACTGGCGGGTGGCTGAGACTGGAGAGCGGCACCAACAGGGGGATGGTCCGGGACGGGAGGCTGGCAGGGGACAGGGCGGCCACCACGACAAGCGCGGGGAGAGCGTTGGAGACGGGGACCAGGTGACTGAGCGCTATGAAACACCACCGCAGCCGGGGCCAGGGGCCGAAGAGTGACCCCCAGTTCTTGAAGCCCCTCAGCACCCCATCCGAGGCCAATTCATCCTCCAAAACGTCAAAGCGATTACGAACAGCTGCATGCTCCAACCCCGTAGGCAATCGCCGGGCCTCCACCAGAGACCGGGCAGACGGAGGGGGGGGGGGACCACCCGGAACCCACATCGAGGGTTGAGGTCTCTAAGCTTCCCATTCATCTCTTCCAATCCAAGGCAGCCACCACGATAGGAAGTATGCAGGTCCCGGGCCGCCTGTAGAACACTGCAGTCCCCCGACGTCACCCGGTGCCGCCCACCACAAAAGAAACAGCTCTCCTCGTTAAGGCACGTCGTCCCATGAGCCTTCGCCGGATGAAACCCACCACAAGTAGCACACATGACCTTGTTCCTGCAGGACGCGACCCCATGGGAGAAGTGATGACAGTTGTAACACCGGAGGAGGGGGAAGGTATACCTCTCCACCCGTAAACTGACATGCCCAATGGCCACTCTGTCCGGTAGCTCAGAACCCAAGAAGCGGAGGCGGCATTTGAGCGATGGAACCAAGTCACCCCCTTCAGCCCGAGTCCGCATCCGTTGCACCTCCAGCAGTTCAGCCGGTGAAGACCCCAGAACCTTCAAGGACTGCAAGAGGTCACTCTCCGGGATGGAAGTCTCTACAGGACCAACCTTACCGTACACATACTGGCCACTTGCCGGTGAAGCAGAGACCTTACAGGTGACATCTCAGTCTCCCAACTTCACCATCTTCTCCGGGGGCATGGGAAGGGAGGAGAGACAGCTCCACGGTAGCCCCACACACACCGACAAGCCCGTCCCAGGAACCCTCACAGTGCTCACTTCACCCTCAACGGTTATATTCAACGACACTAGTGCAGCGTTATGAGAAACAATTTATTAGGGAAAATAGGCACCAATAGATTCGCCATATTTTTCTTCATATAGTCCGCGTGGAGGATTTTCGTTATCAACAAATTGAAAAATACCCACTTCACAGTCAAATACACCAAAAATCTAAGTCAAAGCGGGGGTGTGGGGGCGGCAGCCCCCACCTATAATACTAGGATAGGTTAGGTAAGGTCGTTAGGTTAGGCTAATGTCCTTCAAAGGGGTATATAGGCTAGTAAACACTAAGATATATCCTATACCCAGTCAGAGGTAAGAAGAAGAGTCGGAAAAATGTTATTTTAATACCACAAATTTTCCGAGTGTTTTTTATAAACAAAATTGTTCATTTGCATCAATATATCTATCTATCTATCTATTGCCTGACGCCGTGATCCCCGAAGGGGTGGCCACGAACGAACCGCCCCCATGCACCTCTGTCCCCAGTCAGTCGACGCCCCTCCCCCCAACCAGCACCGCCTTCGTTCATGTAGTTCCTCACTCCATCCTTCCACCTCATATTCGGTCTACCTCTCCCCCTCTGTCCCTCCACCTCGCTCTCGTACACCCTCTTAGTCATTCTCTCGCTTTCCATACGTTCCATATGGCCGAACCATCTCAAGTTGTTCCTTTTCACACTTTCCAGCACATCTACCTCCACACCACACCTCCTTCTTACTTCCTCATTAGTCTGTCTATCCCTCCATGTAACTCTGCACGCACTCCTTAAGTAATTCATTTCCACTGCTCTCACTCTTGGTCTGAGTCTCTCAACCAACGTCCATGCTTCGCTTCCGTAAGTCAGTGTCGGGATTACCACACTGTCATGCAAGGACTTCTTCACTTCCATACTGACCACCCTATTTCTTGTTAAATATATAGTGTTTGTAATTAATTAGAAATCTCGGGAAACCTATTTTCCCCATTAGGCCTATCGATCGATGTTGAGACACGGCCCCCGATAGTGATTTGAAAAGACATTAGCCTAACCTAACAACCTTACCTAACCTAACCTAGTATTATGGGTGGGGGCTGCCGCCCCCACACCCCCGCTGATTGAGTACTAATCCCTTAGGAAAAAAAAAAAAAAAAATGGCTGTCGATTATACGAAGGTGAAAGAAAAGTCGATGGAGTCTACGGTGTTTACTCTGCAATGTTCAGCTTTGATTGTACATTGATAACGGGAAAGTACCGTATTGACAACCTTGTTACGAAAATTAAATTTTAGTAGCATACTTTTATATTAGGTTTTTCCGAGGGTTTAACACATTTTCATATGATCTTTAGAAGAATCTTTAGAGCTGTCGATATCTGGAAGTACCGTATTGACGGTTAACCTTGTTACGAAAAATAAATGTTAGTACAGGTACCATACTTTTTTATTAGGTTTTGCCGAGGGTTAAAACAAATTTTCTTATGATCTTTAGAGCATATAGATTCAATATTTATCTTCAAATATAGGCCTATCAAAAAAATTTGTGGTATTAAAATAACATTGAGCCGAAGAGTCCTGCAGTAGTCTCCTTGAATGCTACCAGATTTTATACTACTGTATATGGGGGTAAGTTTGTCTTGTCTTTTGAGGTCAGGGTGATTTAAGTCTAGGTGAGGGTGAGGTCAGAGATGATGATGATGATCAGTTGTAGTACAGTACAGTACTGCTCTATGTGTACTGTGTGATTCAAGTCAAGGCAGGGTGTCAATCCACAAAATATGAATTGTGTTATCATTATGGTTTATTATTTTGTTATCATTATAGCACGGAGAAGGCGCGAGCTCTAGGGGGGTCCGGGGGCATGCCCCCCAGATTTTTTTGTTGAGAATTTAGGTGTCTAAAACAGTATTTCCTGCAATAAAAAAACAATCAAGATGGAAAATATGGAGACCAAAATTGTGTCAATTTAGCCTAGCCTACCTTTTTTTTGGGGGGGGGGGGAGTTTCTGTTATCATTATACAAAAAGTTCATTGCGTTATCACTAAAAAAAACAGCGTCGTTTGACACCCTGAGTCAAGGTGAGGGTGAGGTCAGAGATGATGATGATCAGTGCCAGTGGTGGTACAGTACAGTACTGCTCTATGTGTACTGTGTGATTTAAGTCAAGGTGAGGGTGAGGTCAGAGATGATGATGATGATGATGATCAGTGGTGTGTATAGTACAGATTCAGTTGGATGGTAATTTTATATGCTTGTGATTTTGTTTGTTGTTCTGATGTAGGTTCCGGTAGCATTCAAGGAGACTACTGCAGGACTCTTCTTCTTCTTCTTCTTACCTCTGACCGGGTATAGGCTATCTTGGTGTTTACTACCCTATACCCCTTTGAAAGGACATTAGCCTAACCTAACAACTTTACCTAACCTAATCTAGTATTATAGGTGGGGGCTGCTGCCCCCACACCCCCGTTTTGACTTAGATTTTTGGTGTATTTGTCTGTGAAGTGGGTATTTTTCAATTTGTTGATAAGGAAAATCCTCCATGCGGACTATATGGAGAAAAATATGGCGAATCTATTGGTGCCTATTTTCCCTAATAAATTTGTTCTCATAACGTCGCACTAGTGTCTTTGAATATTATCTAGGTTCCTAGGGCTGATGCGATGACATGTTTACTGTGCTGTGGTAGGTCTCCTCCACCTAGGATATGCTTGATGTTGAATGTTCCTCCTTGTTGGGTTACTACACTTCTTCTTATTGTTTAAATGTGCAGTTTGCTTGGAGGGTTATCTCCAGATTACTGCACAGGCGTTTAGATGGGACAGAATAAGAATAGAAGGGGAAAATCATAGAATGAGGAATGAAAAACTACTCAAAATTAGTCACTGAAGCCCCCCAACCGCGTCAAGGAGAGTAGGCTAGTATCAGGGGGGATTTTTCTTCTTCTTCTTCTTATTGTTTAAATGTGCAGTTTGCTTGGAGGGTTGTGGTGTCTCCAGATTACTGCACAGGCGTTTTAGGAGGGGTGAAAAGAACAATGGTCAATATACAGGAGGCGCTACAATATAGGTAGCAAAATTCTAATGGTAGTTTTGGGTTCCTATCATCATATGCTTCATTTCTATATACTTTTTATCCCCGGGAAAAAAACAAAAAATCTTGGGTTTTTTATTTTGTTCTTGGATTTATTTTTTATTTTTTGTATTAACCTAACCTAACCTAACCTAAATGTATTTGGGGGCTATTAGGTTAGGTTAGGTTAGGTTTTTTGGTTAGGTTAATGACCAAAACAAAAAATCCCAAGAAAATAAATTAAAAATCCCAAGATTTTTTTTTTTTTTTCCCGGGGATAAAAAGTATATAGAAATGAAGCATATGATGATAGGAACCCAAAACTACCATTAGAATTTTGCTACCTATATTGTAGCGCCTCCTGTATATTGACCAGAACAATTGTTAGTATAACAGGGGTTAGGAGAGATAGTAAAGGTGGATTTTATACTACTGTACTGTATATGGGGGGTAAGTTTGTCGTTGTCTTTTGAGGTTAGGGTGATTTAAGTCTAGGTGAGGGTGAGGTCAGAGATGATGATGATCAGTTGTAGTACAGTACAGTACTGCTCTATGTGTACTGTGTGATTCAAGTCAAGGTGAGGGTGAGGTCAGAGATGATGATGATGATGATGATGATCAGTGGTGGTATAGTACAGATTCAGTTGGATGGTAATTTTATATGCTTGTGATTTTGTTTGTTGTTCTGATGTAGGTTCCTAGGGCTGATGCGATGACATGTTTACTGTGCTGTGGTAGGTCTCCTCCACCTAGGATATGCTTGATGTTGAATGTTCCTCCTTGTTGGGTTACTTACTGGAATCTGGATAGCCTATTGAGAATTTGAGTGGCCTAGAGTTGTATTTCCTAGCAGTTTGTTTACTATGGAATCTAAGAAGCCCTACCGTGGACGAAGTCGAAGTTTGTTTACGTAACAAAATTACGTTTATTGAGGGAGAGTCTGGTAGTCCGCTGTCGCGAGTGGACGTCCCTGTGCCTGGCGAATCTGCCTTGTTTGTCTAAATTGCCTTTGCTCTGATACTGCTAACCGTGAGAGGTCCCACACCTCATGTCCGCTGAGATGTGGCCCCCCCAAATATTTCTTCTTCCACCTTCTCTTCATCTACTCCTCCCTTGCCATTGTTGTTCAGCTCTTCACAGCTCCGTCAGTCTGCAATGTTCTCATTTTCATCCCCTCCATTGATACCTTCACACTCCAACACACCTCTATATTCACGTCTGATGCATACTGTATATGGTCAAGAATCATTGGTTTACTCTTGCTTCAACCCTGATTTTTTGTTCTTCCTCACACACACATGATATGGCAAAGTCTATATTACAGACACATGTTTCAAATTCTCTTCCTTCTTATTCTAATTCAAAATAATTCAATATCACGTTTGTCGACAGTACAAGTACGCCTCTGCTCTCAGTTAACACCCTGAGCTCATCTCCGTGCTCTCCGTTCAATCAAGGTAATACACACCCTGTTTTTCATAGCAACCAAGGGACAACACAAAGCATATCCGTGGTGATGGGCTGGTCTATCAGAGTGAGAACTGAGCGATCTCTGCCATACCCATAGCTTACTCTGACTGTTCCTTTTACTTATATATTTTCTAGATCTCAAGTGGATCTCTTCCGTGGATTGACCTCCCAATCTGCCAACCTAGAAGTTGACAGATTGGAAGCCAAAGCGTCACATTTTTTTTTCCTTTGCCCCTCAACTTTCTCTTCATAATTGCTGAGGGGCACAGGGCCTGGGGTGGGGCTTTGGTTTCCCGGGCGTTTCCGCACCCTCCTCGGCTCCCCGCCATGGAGTGGCTTCGGTCACCCAGGCTTTATTGTGGTAGGCAGGGAGGGTTCTGTGGGGGCGCTCGGTTATGGCCTTGGCCTTGCTCGGGGCCTTGGGGCTGTTCGGCCAGGCAGCCTGGGGAACAGCAACAAAGCATATCCGAGGCTCATACTAACTTCCACATGATTTCCATCAGGTCTACTTGATTTCCTCCCCAAACAACCTCTGACTCTTCTGATCACGGTACCGTTTTCCCAACTATACTTACGAGTTCTACATCCAAGCTCAGAGACACACCCATTTCTTCCCATGAATCCACGCTCACAACAAAACACCACTCATTACTTCCTCACAACCCTATTACACTCCAATCCTTCAGCCATGCCTCAAAAACACCTCACAATCCCAGCTTTCTCTCCATTCTCCATTGTGCTTCCCATACCCAATCCATCAAATCGGATATAAACAATTCTACCTTACAAACCCCAATTTCCACTTCAAATAACTCCAAGACTCCACATATCGACCTTGCTGAACATAAACCTCAAATACCCGATGCAGAGAGTGAACGGAAGGTAGAAAATGTATTAAGAAACTGCACGGGGAGATGGGGGGGAAATAGGAAGTGAATCAGGGCATGATCAATACAACGAAGAAACATCGAAAGGTCGAGAAAGAAGAGAAACTATAGAAAGAGGGAGAATTGCAGAATTATTATCATCAGATGAAGAGGAAAGACAAAGAAAGAAACAACTATCTCCACTTAACACACCATGCACCCCGTTATGCTATAATAACCAATTGTGGTCTATTTAGTCATTCTTCAAATATCTCCATTTACTTTGATGCAAAACGACACAATGCCTCAAGCTTGAACTAAAGTATATCTTCGAAATTTTCCTATAGTCTATTTTTTCCCAGCTGATGGTAAATTGCTATGTTACTATCTTGGCTACTCAGCTATAACGTAGACTTTTTAGTAAAATGTGCTGTTAATTATGAAAACTTGGCATTAATATGGCACAGAGACAGAGTAGATTCATATTTTCCATTAAGTATCAAGAAATCAGTTGCTAAGGGATTCAATTAACCATCAGCTGAAAAAACCCCGACTACTCGATTCTTTCAGTCCGTTATTTAATTAACCCCTTGAGGATCATGAAGCGTTTTGACAGGTTGTTCTGGATATCACTAGAAAATTTTATACAGATTAGGAAGAGTATATGGAGGTCAGAGGGTTAATTGAGACTTTCCTTATGCTATTAATTCCCACAGTTCCTTCCTAAGCTGCATACAATTGTCTAATTATAGCCAGAATGAACTATCAAAACGCGTGATGATCCTCAATGGGTTAATATCAATCTTGATACACGAGTATATATTAATTATTGCTTCTTCAAGGTGATGGCTTTTTCAATCATACTATCTGACATAGTTAATTGACCACTTGCGAGTTTCAGGCTATAAGGAAGTTTGAGCCGTGAACCACAGGCGCCTGAGTAGATGCTCGTGCATCTATACAGGTATCTATATGTATATAATAAAAAGTGCGTGAAAGGGTGCAACGGGGAAGGTTGTTGGAATGCTGAAAGTAGTAACAAGAAATATAGGGTGGTCAGCATGGCAGTAAAGAATTCCTTGCATGACAGTGTGGTTATCCCGACATTGACTTACGGGAGTGAAGCATGGACGTTGGTGAAGAGACTCAAACCAAGAGTGAGAGGGATGGAAATGAGTTACTTGAGAAGTGCATGCGGAGTTACATGCATGAATGCACAGACGAATGAGGAAGTACGAGAGAAGTGTGGTGTGGATGTAGATGTGCTGGAAAGTGTGAAAAGGAACACCTTGAGATGGTTCGGCCATGTGGAACGTATGGGAAGAGCAAGAAAATGACTATAAGAGTGAGGTGGAAGGACAGAGAGGGAGAGGTAGACCCTGTGAGAGGTGGAAGGATGGAATTAAAGGCCCCGTTACACATTCACGATTTGGAGCACGACATGACACGTACCGGTATCGAATGTTGTGGCAATGTCGGTAAATGCCATCACGAAATAGCCCTCTCTCACGGAACCCTACTAGTACTGATTGTGATTATATACATACGGTCGCGCTAATAAGTCATGTCCCAGCTGTCATTAACCCTTTCAAGCTCCAAGACGCGTTTCTGTTCTGTTTTCTGGCTACTATTAGATGATTTTTATTCAGATGAGTAACGGTATATGGAAGTCAAAGGGTTGATTGAGATAGTATTTACCCTTTTAATACCCACAGATACTTCCTAAGCTGCATAAGATCGTCTAATGATAGCCAAAATAAACTGCTAAAACGCATCAGAGCTTCAAAGGGTTAAGTTTTGCTTGGTCTGTGCTGTATTTATGTCTGTCGGATGTTGAATAGGGCAGGTAAGTGTAGGAACATGTTTGTATATTTCACTCGATATGCAGAAATGGAGCTTAAATATTGCTGATACCAATTATTGATCAAAATATACTTGGTGCCGAGACATCCCTTATTAGCACGACTGTACGCAAACCGAAAATACCTCGTAGGATATACGAACCATCCTGATTAACACAGGATTAAGGGGGGTGACCTGTTTTTGTTCTGTAATTTTCTATCTTTCTCTGGCTTGTATCCATTTGGCCCCATTCAGCCTACTGTTTTAAGATGTTTATCCCCATCCAGGTGTCAATTTCTTACTGGTGAGTGGTAGCGAGTCAGCTACTGGTTGAAATGGTCTACTGGTTGAGTTGACCGGTCACCCATTTATTGTATTCTCTAGCAGAATGAAACACGGAGCTGCTAGCTTTCATCTGTAATCAAGACATCTTTTGGCAATAGAAAAGAAGGGGTTGGAGTCAATTTATATCTCCTGACCTGTGTCAATAATAAAAGAAGGGGTTGGAGTCAATTTTTATCTCCTGACCTGTGTCAATAATTAACTTATCTTTTCCATACCAATCTGTAACGTGTCACGGGTCATGAAAGACTTCAACCCCTTCTTCTCTATCTGCCGGAAGATGTTTTGGAATACAGACGAAAGCTTGCAGCTCCGTGGATCGTTTCCCTAGCGAGTACAATAAATAAATAAATAAAAAACAATCAAACAAATATATATATATATATATATATATACCGGTATATATAAATACATATACTTCGCGAGTTTGCAATTGGGCACTAGAAATCCCTACTTCAAGATAATTGGTTGATGGTACAGTTTGTTTTTGCATTTGAAAGATGCTATTCTGAAACAGTACCATTAGCCAATCCACTCGAAATACAGTTATCCAGCTCATAGACCAAGCCCAAAAGGTTAAACAAATTGTATCAACGTTGCGAGCCTGTCATTACTCATTTTGCATTGTTCATTTGATTATATATAATTGTTAAGCTTTACTCTTTTAGAGCTTATTGTATGGCCATCCTGTAATTTTCTTTTCAGGCCCCTTCTCGTCTCCCCATGTTCACTTTGCTTTTTGACATCTATGACTATGCGTTCACAGAGTTTTTGTTCACCTTGTCCAAGTGGAATTGGTTCACTGAATGAGTCATTAGAATCGAGCTTTATGAGCCGGAGAACCTCGTTTTCTATTATTCCCAATCTATCATGAACTCTTTCACAAAAATCAAATTCGTCCTGAGCACTATCAGAACTATAATCTTCCCCAAGCCCATGCCCAAAATGGGAACATTTTAACACCCCAAGTTGTCTTAGCACATTCATCCCTATGCAGAAGTCGCCTCCACCATCAGTGACTATTGCATTGTCGACTGTAACACTAACTGAACCATGGCTAATTACTAAATCTTTAATAATATGATTAATATATGTCGAATCTTTTACGTAAGTATGTACGTGCCATGGAGTAGACAGAGTAGTCACTTGTAAACCTAATTGGTCTACAATGTCTTGGGGAATGAATATATCAGAAGATCCTGTGTCGGGATATGCTTCGACCATGAAGGTATCATCCACTGCAAACAATGTAGGAACACACACACGAGGAATGGGAATGATGTCACCAACATTTCTCATTATCATGTAGGGTGATTCAGAATCCATATATAAATCACACTTATGACTAAATAAAATGTCTGCTCCCAACAGGCACCAGTCACTGGGCCTGTTTAAGGCTACCGCCACATACGGATGAAGAATGATCCCACATTCCAGTTTCATAGGTAAATTACCAAGAGCTCCTATTATTCCGGAAAACAGATCTTTAACTTTCCGAAAGTTAGACTGTAAATCCATTTTCATCACTTGCAGAGGTGATATACACGTAAATGGGCAACCGGTATCAAGATGAAAAGTAACATGATGACCCTCGAGTATCCCATTAACGCATAATTGTTGACCACACCAATGAAGGTCTACACGAGTCATACTTGTATAATATAAAGAATAACACTAAGGTGTAAAAGTCTCTCTCTACCGAAGATCCTTGGTTAATGTCACCCTATAATCTTTAGAGACCCTTAATTAAAATACTGTATAGGCTACAACAGTGTTTTATAAGCACAACACAAAAAGACACCTGCTGTAAAGAGCTGATATGCTAAACGAATGCATCCAAGATTGGCTGCCTAGCCTATATAGCCTGTTCGCATCTTGTCAGTTTAAAAGTATTTTAAGTTTTTACTTAATTAAACACTAAATAAATAAATATTTATAATACGTGTAACAAAATTAACAATAATTAATGACTGAGTTAATGATTATATATAATATTTAAAAAAAAAAATAACAGTTTTAATTAGTTTTATTTAGTTTGCGCTTTTATATCCATATTCTATATTTCCTGTCAATCATAGAAAATTGTGAAAAATAGCGTAAACGTAATCATTTTTGTTGAAATTGATTTTTTGTCTCGCTCTCTCTCTCTCTCAATATTGCCCTGCTCGATTGGTACCTACAATCTCCCCAGTTAACCCCTTCTGTACCGGCGACGTCCTTTTAGCTTTATTCTGGCTACTATTAGACGATGTTATTCAGTTTAAAAAGGCCCTCCAGCAATTTACAGACTTCGAACTCTCTCCCCGAACCCTTTTCACAACCACAGATCCTTCCTAAACTGCACAACATTGTCTAAATATAGCCAGTATAGAATTAAAAAGACGCCGCCGGTACAGAAGGGGTTAATACAATCTCCACAGTTGCATGGTCCTAAATTTTATATTAACAGGCTTTTTGCTGGGTCTACTGAATATATAGTCACACATAAACACACATACAAACATACAGAGGCACAAGAACAACAAAGTGTAGGCAATTCGCTGTAAATAGGCAAGACATCATGACCTCTATCCTCTGTAGCTCAATAAGGGCCAGAGCAAATTGGCTGTAAATTTCCACATCTATTCCTTGACTGACTCTTCCCAAATGGTAGAAATATTAGCTCGATTACTCTAGCCGTTTTTTGAGTTACAGAGTTTAGAAGTTAGAGGTTTCTCGCCTACTTACAGCGAATAGACTATAGTAAGTTTATAGTTATTATATTTAGATAGAATAACAAGGTATGGCTTACATGCAATAGTTCACACATGGAATAAATAAAATAGGCGTCGGAGATGTTGAATAAATAATACACAAAATACAGCAAAAAATCATAGACATGAAATAATATATCCCAGAGCTTAAATACAACACAATATTAACACTAGGGGTTATTGCTCCTTGAAATAATAATACAATAACACACAATATATATTAATGCCTATTTTTTAAAGAGAGTTTATATAGGATATCCTTGTCCTGAACAGCGCACTTTTAGGAGTCTCCACACATTCAATTCAATTTAAATTCAAAATACTTTATTGTCTGTCACAATTTCATAGTACATAACATAATAACTTTTAACATTACACCATATTTACATACATTGTCACAATTAGGATCTGATGCCATGCGGCATATATGTCCTGATTAATCTATTTATTATACAAATAATGTATATCATCCAAAGAATAACAGAAAAAGTACATTGCCAAAAAGATTAAGCAAAAAATATATAAAAAACATACAATGAATCCTTATACAGTATTATTCACAATGTCTCCTGCCTAATAGAAAAGTGTTCATAGGGTAGGCTACTCATGACAATAAATATTATCCAGCCGTCCGGCTGGCTCAGTTGATAGCGTGCCTGATTCCCACCTTGAAGGTCTCGCGTTCAATCCCCGCTCAGATTGAACAGTTTTTCTGGGATACAGCCGGCGGTTACCATCTCCCCATGAGCAAGGGGGATGGGTAATGGTCTCTGGTAGACTAAAGAAAGCCAAGCGCTTGCGAATCCTCGAAGGAGGAGAGACGGGCGCTATATAAGTAACCAGAAGATTATTATTATTATTATTATGATCCTTTATTTAGTAGGTAACCTTTAACTCTCTTTTTATATGAATCAAAATTACATTGAGTATCTATTTTTCCCATTAGACTGTTCCACATGTAATCACACTTGTGTCTAAATGTTCTCTTCGTTAAGTTAATTCTGGCAACAGGAATAATGTAATCTGTGGCATTGTCTAGTTAGGTGTTGATGTATATTTACATTCGTGGTCAGCATATAATTTAAAGTAGGAGGTACAGTATTCAGTTTAAGTAGGAGGTACAGTAGTTAAAGTAGTACAGTATTCAGTTTAAAGTAGGAGGTACAGTATTCAGTTTAAAGTAGGAGGTACAGTATTCAGTTTAAAGTAGGAGGTACAGTATTCAGTTTAAAGTAGGAGGTACAGTATTCAGTTTAAAGTAGGAGGTACAGTATTCAGTTTAAAGTAGGAGGTACAGTATTCAGTTTTCAATAATCTTGAACATTAATTTAAAACTGAAAACTCGTAAATGTCATAAAAGGTAATAATTCCAGTGACTTAAGGGGACAGACCGTTTTTCTGGACCCCCTTCTCCCTAATTTTTTAGCCCCATTAGTTTTGAGATTTGAAGACGTTTGTTCCATTAGTTTGGGTATTTTATGACCTTTCACCCCATTTCTTTGTCAATATTAGGACCCTTCGTGCCGTTTAGGTGTCAATTTTTTCCTGGCGAGCGAAAGCGAGCCTGTAATTTTAGGAGGAATCGGCCCTTGTCCGGGACATTTTTCTACCGACAAATGTACAAATATATATTGAAGGGGGCTCAACCAAGGCCACCTAGAGTACCAGGCCGCACGGATGGGACCTTTAAATTCTGTGACGTCGACAAAATGAGTGCTGAAACGGTCACTACCCTCGCAGGTCAGTATACATTTTAGTGAGGTAGGGGGAGGTTGTCGCTGTGTTTCCAAACTATTTCCCCTCATATATACTTTATAAGTACATTATTCCCTGTGATAGCTTCTCCATGATCATCAACAATGCCTTACACATGTTCAGTGCCAAATTGCAAGGGGAATTACAGATCGGGACCGAAAGTGCACGTGTTTAGGTTCCCAAGGAATGCTGACCTTTCCAGCAAATGGCTTACAGCCATTCGACGAGTAGATTACACTCCAAATGAAAACAGCAGGGCGAGTAAAAATTATTCTACAATGTTATTCACGTGTCTAAGTATTGAGTACGGTAGGCTTAAACATTACATGACTAAATTTACTCATTCCTTCAGCAAGTTGAAATAGAAATAATAATAATGTTAATATTAATAATAATAATATTAATACTAATAATATTGATAATACTACTACTACTAATAATAATAATAATAATAATAATAGTAATAATAATAATAGTAATTAATAATAATAATAATAATAATAATAATAATAATAGTAGTAATAATACAGTAGTAATAATAATAATAATACTAATAATAACAATAATAGTAATACTAATAATATAATAACAAAAATTATAATAATATAATAACAATAATATAATAATAATAATGTAATAATAATAATAACAATAATAATAATAACAATAATAATAATAATAATAATAATAAATAGTAATACTAATAATAGTAATAATAATAATAATAATAATAATAATAGTAATACTAATAATAGTAATAATAATAATAATAATAATAATATAATATATAATAATAATATAATATAATAATAGTAATAATAATAATAATAATAATAATAATAATAATAATAATAATAATAATAGTAGTAATAATACAGTAGTAATAATAATAATAATAATAATAATATATTAATAATAATAGTAATAATAAGAATAATAGTAATTGAGTAGCTCAACAGTGGGAGTATATATATTTTCGGGAGTTTATTATGTGGTATATCGATGACTTCATTAATGATATAATAGATGTGTTACCTTTAATATAATTATTATTAATTTCATTATTGATATTATTATAATTACTAATATTAGTATTATTAGTATTATTATTATTATCGACGAAGCAAGTTATCCATAACCACGGAGTAGAAGTTATTTTATTTTGTTTGTTGTGTATGTTTGACGACGACGCTGGCGGATGCATTGAATTGGATCCTCCTCCTGGATCAATGCTGCATAATGAAATAATTTTGTATTCCCAATTATGGAAAAATATATATACAAAATTTAAGCCTACCCAGTACTGTAATTTAAGTGTGGTATATTGAATTGTATATAATATTCATAAGTCAAATTACACACTGCTCAAAATCAGTGTATTTACTCCTTCGTGAATGATTGAACTACCAAGCAATAATATCGCTCGCAATACAATTATGCAACGATTTATTTTTAGCTTAGCTATATCGGAGCTTTCATCTCTTACAGGTGTGTGAGCTCCATTTTTGACCTGATGAAATAAGGCGAGAGACTTCGTACTTTGACGAGAAGAGCGGAACTAAATTAGTGGCCAAGTTGACGTATCCTCAGCTCTGTGATGGTGTAATTCCATCACAATTGCCAAACTGCCCCTCTTACCTTTCTGGCCCATCACATGCTAGAGAAGCCCCGGACAAGAAGAGGAAACAAATGGAAGAGTCTGCCATTCAAGCTGCGGTAGCAAAGAGTATTGCAGATAACAATAAGTACAAACAAGACATAATATTTCATTCTTTAGATGGACTTAAAGACAAAATACAGTTCATTGATAAGAAATACTGGACAGTTATTGAAAACGAGGAAGATTTTCATATATGTCGAATTGTTCATTCCCCACAACCTAAAGTTATTTTGTCCTTAGTCATCAAATCAGACTGTAATGTTCAGGCTAGTGTACAGGCGGTGCAAATAAACCAGCTAGGGGATTATAAGATTCCTTCAAAGGTCACTGACATTAATACACTTGAAGTGTTGCTTGATGCTTTGCGTAAGTGCGATATCAATAATCCTGCCTCAAACCCAATTAATGCAATTATTGTAATAATTCAACTTGTGATCTCCTTTTTGTCAACTATTGTACAGGATAATGGCTTCAAGTATCAGAATACACTCAAATTCGTTTGTGAACAGCTTCATTTAATGACTCTCACTAAATCTGATTACTCCTCAGAATTTTTGATATTCTCCTCTCTCTTGCATAATTGCTCACCTCAAGGTTACAGACTTCTGAGAGATAAGAAATGCCTAATTCTACCTAGCTATTCAACTATAAGACGAATATTTTTGTCCAAAACGTTTAACCCAGCTATCGAACACCGTACCAGCCATTTTCTTATGTATATTAAGAACAAATTTAAGTCCCTGACAACCCGTGATAAAACGGTTACAATGATGGTTGATGAAATTCACCTGAAGCCTTACTTGGATTATAAAGCAGGAAATATTGTTGGTTCAGCATTTGACAGTGATGCAATTGCAACAAGCGCATATGTGTTTATGCTAAACAGTATTCGGTCAAAATACAGAGATGTTGTTCACATAATTCCAGCAAAGATAATGAAGGCAGAGACATTATATAACATTATGAAGAAGATTATTTTAGGGCTTGAGAAGATAGGATTTAGTGTCATTAGCATTGTAACAGACAATAATGCAATCAATGGCAAAGCTGTATCATATTTTGCCAATCCACCAAAACTGTCCATTGTTTACCCACATCCAGCGCAAAGTACCAGACCTCTCTTTTTCCTATACGACGCTGTACATATTTTAAAATGCATCAGGAATAATTGGCTAGGACAGAAAGATGTGTAATGTGAGACACATTGAATGTCTGTGGCCGTGTGTTTGAGTTAACTAGTTACGCAACGTGAATAGTTAAGTGTGGGTATACCGAAGTTAAGAGGGAGGTGGGTTGACAGGTTAATATTGAGAATACACACGTAACCATATATTTATAACTTTTAATATTCAATTAATTGAATCAAGGAACCTATTTTATGTTTGTCAATTATATATTTTAATACTGTATAAACTTTAACAGTGAAATCCACGCATGCTCAAGACATTGGGATATATTATGGGCTTAGTTAATTATAGCTGAATTGAGAAATAAGAGTGCAAAAGTAAATTTAAGTCTCAATTGTATCTGACTTAGATAACATATATGGTTAACAATACTCTATCATCGAATGGATCATAATGGATTATATTGTGCTAGGTGTGTATACAATGGATCATAATGGATTATATTGTGCTAGGTGTGTATACAATGGCAAATATGAACATGAACTATGTAACGTAATGCTTAATGAACGCTATGGTATTTAATATTAGGAAGATTTGATGAACACGCGTACAAATACAATGATTCGATTGAGGAAAGGAGAAATAGAGAGAAGGAAGGGAAGATTTATCATCCCGTGGTAATAGGGGTGGAAAGTGATCCATGGGAAGGAGTTTATAGACGTAAAAATAAAAAAGAGGGAAGGAGGGGCTTGGATGAGAGAGGGTGGAAGAGTGGGGATGGAGTGGGGGGGGGGGGAAGCAATGTTACCAATACAATTCGCGATTCTCTGGCAGGCAGGTGTAGCAGGACTTATTTCCACAATAGTACTGTACATACAATGTATTTTGTTTTGCGTGTTCATTGTTTTCTGTTGTGTTGTCCCTATTCTGGCTCCGTCTTGAGTCAGCAAAACACCCCCCCCCCAAAAAAAAAAAGAAAAGAAAAAAAAAGGAAAGAGGAAAACAAAGGGAAAAGTGTCGATTGGGCCTGAGTATATAGAATAGAATAGAACATACAAACAAATAAATACTTAATTATATTTAATAAGGTAGCACAAATAAGATAGCACAAAAAAGTATATAGTTTAATGTGTGTAATGTAAAGCAATAAACACCAGGGTCAGAAATACAAACAAATAAATGTCATAAGTTACGACGACGCTTTAAGGGGGGTCACCTGCTATTTTTTTCGCCTTTTCTCTCTTTCTCTGGCTTTTATCCATTCGGCCCCATTCAGCTTACTATTTTAAGACGTTTACCCCCATCCAAGTGTTGATTTCTGCCTGGCGAATTTAGTCTGCTGTCAAAAACATTTTAAAAATATGCTCATCGACACCTGTATGGGGATACACGTCTAAAAACAGTAGGCTGAATGTGGCCAAATGGACACAACCCAGGCAGAGAGGGAGGAAGAGAAAATAAGAAAACGAAGTGGGCCCCCTTAACCCTTTGAAAATTATGACGCATTTTGAGCGTTTATATTGGCTATCATTAGACGATTTTATTCAATTTAGGAAGGATCTGTGGGAATTCCTAAACTTCCTAAGTTGTATAAAACCGTCTAATGATAGCCAGAATAAACGGTCAAAATGCGTCATTATCTTGAAATTTGTCCAATATATGCAGTGTAGCCATTCATACATGACCTATACATATATTTATACATTCATGTATACATACACACACACATTTATATAAGTAACACCCCGTTCTTTAACATTAATATATATTTTTATTATTGTTTTTATTTTTTTATTTTTTTGTTTTTTTATTAATTTATATTTACAGATATTATTTATTTATGGCACATTCTTATAAAGACACTAATAATAACAGCTTATATTATATGCTGTACGTCTAAAATACTTAAGGGACCCCACCTCGCTTTTTATTCTCTTTCTCTTCCTCTCCCTTTGGCTTGTATCCATTCGGACAAATTCAGCCTACTGTTTTAAGACGTTTAACCCCATCCAGGTGTCAATATTTTCCTGGCAAGCGGTAGCAAGCCAGCATATATATATTTTTGTTTTGACAGCAAGCCAAATTTATAAATTTTTCGATAGAAAAATTTCTCCGGCGAAGCCGGATTTCTCTATATAATGCTGGCTCGCTATCGCTCGCCAGGAAGATATCGACACCTGGATGGGGATAAACATCTTAAAACAGTTGGCTGAATGGGGCCGAATGGATACAAGCCAGAGAAAGAGAGAAAAGGAGAGAAAGATAAAAACAAAACTGTGACCCCCCATAAGTAAATCCACATACATATTCATGATATATTGCACATATTTATATAATACACTCTAGAACTATTTCCATTTATATATTGGTAGGCTACACAAATCCAAAATAATTACAAATATCCAATGATAGCCATATACTTAATTAAGGGGAGGCTGAACCTGACACCCACAATTCAGTAAAAATTTCAAATTTGTTGTTTCTTCTTCTAAAATGCTTCTTTCAACATAGGAGAATAGCATAGAAGGGCAAACAAATACATATCGCATCCATAACCCCCCCCGAATGGGGGTTCACCCACACCCCCCAATCAACGATTTTTGTTTTGTTTTTGTTGTTTGTCTAAAAGGCTTCTGTAAACAATAGAAACTATCATATGAGGGCACAAACACCCAAATGACATCCATAGGCCCCCCCCTCCCCCACGTGGCCCCCAATATCATGGATTTATATACAAATTCTTGGGAATTAGTCTGTGTGATGCTAGAATACAAGACGTATACATTAGTATCCCATACATCTCAGTTCTCTCTAATAGCTTACTAATAGAAAATGTCTCTGGTAGGAGAAACTGAGCTATGTTCCCCAAAATTATGGGAATAAAGCTATGATTATAATAGTTTTGCGATTTCCAGAGATCATATATTGGCAACTCCCAAGTGTAATGACACTTTTGTATATTGCTCTGCTTTGTTTCCCTTCTACACACTATATATAGGACTATATAGCAACGGCAGAGAGTTTAGATAATGGCCGCAGCTCCGATATTTTTCAAGATTTGACCTTTTTCATGTCGAAATTTGCGCTACCCAAACAATATAAATATTAAATATTATTTTTCAACACCTTCTATTATTCAATATGGGTAAACGAGAACGCACCGTTCTAGGGGATGCTTCTAGGATACGCCAGAAAAAAAAATGCGGGAAATTTGAACAATTTTCAATGACTCATTAGATTTTTCATATAGTGCAATGAAATTCGCGCTCGCGCTCGCGCGCGCACGCACATAGAGAGCTGATTTTTTTCAGCGAGTCTTAGTATTTCCATTGGTATTAAGATGGTATAATGCCAGAAACAAAATCTCTTATACAGGGTGAATTGTGGTGTAAGGTTCAGCCTCCCCTGCTTCCATACTTTATATAAATACTGGTTGGAATGTTTCGTACTGGTTGAGCTCTAGTGGTTGAAATATTTGGTATTAGTTGATATCTACTGGTTTAATGGTCTACTGGTTGAAATGTTCTACTGGTTTAAATGGTCTACTGGTCAAAATGGTCTACTGGTTGAAATGGTCCACTGGTTGAGATCTACTGGTCGAAATGGTCGACTGGTTGAAATGTTCTACTGGTTGAAATTGTCTACTGGTTGAAATGGTCTACTGGTTGAGATCTACTGGTTGAAATGGTCTACTGGTTGAGATCTACTGGTTGAAATGGTCTACTGGTTGAGATCCACTGGTTGAAATGGTCTACTGGTTGAGATCCACTGGTTGAAATGGTCTACTGGTTGAAATCCACTGGTTGAAATGGTCTACTGGTTGAGATCTACTGGTTGAAATGATCTACTGGTTGAAATGGTCTACTGGTTGAATTGGTCTACTGGTGAAATGGTCTACTGGTTGAAATAGTCTACTGGTTGAGATCCACTGGTTGAACTATTTGGCACTGGTTGAAATGGTCTACTGGTTGAAATAGTCTAATGGTTGAGATCCACTGGTTGAAATGGTCTACTGGTTGAAATGGTCTACTGGTTGAAATGGTCTACTAGTTGAGATCTACTGGTTGAAATGGTCTACTGGTTGAGATTTACAGCTGGTTGAAATGTTGAAATGGTTTACTGGTTGAAATCTACTGGTCGAAATAGTCTACTGGTTGAGATCTACTGGTCGAAATGGTCTACTAGTTGTTGTTGTTGTTGCTGTTCCTCAGGCTGTCTGGCCGAGCAGCCCCAAGGTCCCGAGCAAGGCCAAGGCCATAACCGAGCGCCCCCACAGAACCCTCCCAGCTTGCCACTAATATGCCCAGGTGACCGAAGCAGTCAGGGCCTTGGTCTACTAGTTGAAATGTTTGGTACTGGTTGAGATCCACTGGTTGAAATGCTCTGTGTTTTTTTTTTTATGTGAGTGAGGGATACAAAAGGCAGAACTGCCTGGAGCGAGTGCCTACCCCATACTTGAAAGAGTGACAGGGCCAACATCAAGGGACGATTGAGCCAAAATGCTTGGACACACAGAGTTTGAAGCAATTTAAGTCATAGGAAGAGGGACAGACTGATTCTGGGAGAGAGTTCCAGAGCTCAGCCTATGAATAGAAGAAAGACTGAGAGTAACGTTTCACTCTTAGGTTGGAGATTTGCACAGAGTAGGGGTGGGATTGTGTTGCATGGCGGGTACTACGTACCTTACGTACGAAAATTCCTAAAATTGGTCTTAAAATCGACAAACTAAGGGCACAAACGTCTAAAATTTCAAAACTATAAGGGCTAAACACGAGGGAGAAGGGGATCCAGAAAAAATACCTCAAGTTAAAAATCTCTCCTTAAACCTGTAATACAAAATATTGTACACATTATTGTTGTACACACTATTGTTGTACACACTATTGTTGTACACACTATTGTTGTATACATTATTGTTGTACACACTATTGTTGTACACATTATTGTTGTACACACTATTGTTGTACACATTATTGTTGTACACACTATTGTTGTACACATTATTGTTGTACACATTATTGTTGTACACATTATTGTTGTGCACACTATTTTTGTACACACTATTTTTGTACACACTATTGTTGTACACATTATAATTATGCTGTACATACTATATGATGTACACACTATATGTTGTACACACTGTATGTTGTACACACTATATGTTGTACACACTATATGTTGTACACACTATATGATGTACACACTATATGTTGTACACACTATATGTTGTACACACTATATGTTGTACACACTATATGATGTACACACTATATGTTGTACACACTATATGTTGTACACACTGTATTGTACACACTATATGTTGTACACACTGTATGTTGTACACACTATACTGTATGTTGTACACACTATATATTGTACACACTATATGTTGTACACACTATATGTTGTACACACTATATGTTGTACACACTATATGTTGTACACACTATATATTGTACACACTATATGCTGTACACACTATATGTTGTACACACTGTATTGTACACATTATATGTTGTACACACTATATGTTGTACACACTATATGTTGTACACACTGTATTGTACACACTCTATGTTGTACACACTATATGTTGTACACACTATATGTTGTACACACTATATTGTACACACTATATGTTGTACACACTATATGCTGTACACACTATATATTGTACACACTATATGTTGTACACACTATATGTTGTACACACTATATGTTGTACACACTATATTGTACACACTATATGTTGTACACACTATATGCTGTACACACTATATGTTGTACACACTATATGTTGTACACACTATATGTTGTACACACTATATGTTGTACACACTATATGTTGTACACACTATATATTGTACACACTATATGTTGTACATACTATATGTTGTACACACTATATGTTGTACACACTATATGTTGTACACACTGTATTGTACACACTATATGTTGTACACACTATATGTTGTACACACTATATGTTGTACACACTGTATTGTACACACTCTATGTTGTACACACTATATATTGTACACACTATATGTTGTACACACTATATGTTGTACACACTGTATTGTACACACTATATGTTGTACACACTATATGTTGTACACACTATATGTTGTACACACTGTATTGTACACACTATATGTTGTACACACTATATGTTGTACACACTATATATTGTACACACTATATGTTGTACACACTATATATTGTACACACTATATGCTGTACACACTATATGTTGTACACACTGTATTGTACACATTATATGTTGTACACACTATATGTTGTACACACTATATGTTGTACACACTATATGTTGTACACACTATATATTGTACACACTATATGTTGTACATACTATATGTTGTACACACTATATGTTGTACACACTATATATTGTACACACTATATGTTGTACACACTATATGTTGTACACACTGTATTGTACACACTATATGTTGTACACACTATATGTTGTACACACTATATGTTGTACACACTGTATTGTACACACTCTATGTTGTACACACTATATGTTGTACACACTATATGTTGTACACACTATATTGTACACACTATATGTTGTACACACTATATGTTGTACACACTATATGTTGTACACACTATATGTTGTACACACTATATATTGTACACACTATATGTTGTACACACTATATGTTGTACACACTATATGTTGTACACACTATATATTGTACACACTATATGCTGTACACACTATATGTTGTACACACTATATGTTGTACACACTGTATTGTACACACTATATGTTGTACACACTATATGTTGTACACACTATATGTTGTACACACTATATGTTGTACACACTATATGTTGTACACACTATATGTTGTACACACTGTATGTTGTACACACTATATGTTGTACACACTATATGTTGTACACACTATATGTTGTACACACTATATGTTGTACACACTGTATGTTGTACACACTATATGTTGTACACACTATATGTTGTACACACTATATATTGTACACACTATATGCTGTATGCTGTACACACTATATGTTGTACACACTATATATGTTGTACACACTATATGTTGTACACACACACTATATGTTGTACACACTATATGTTGTACACACTATATGTGTACACACTATATGTTGTACACACTATATGTTGTACACACTATATGTTGTACACACTATATGTTGTACACACTATATGTTGTACACACTATATATTGTACACACTATATGTTGTACACACTATATATTGTACACACTATATGCTGTACACACTATATATTGTACACACTATATGCTGTACACACTATATGTTGTACATACTATATTGTACACACTATATGCTGTACACACTATATGTTGTACACACTATATGCTGTACACACTATATGTTGTACACACTATATGTTGTACACACTATATGTTGTACACACTATATGTTGTACACACTATATGTTGTACACACTATATGTTGTACACACTATATGTTTTACACACTATATGTTGTACACACTGTATTGTACACACTGTATTGTACACACTATATGTTGTACACACTATATGTTTTACACACTATATGTTGTACACACTGTATTGTACACACTATATATTGTACACACTATATGTTGTACACACTATATATTGTACACACTATATGTTGTACACACTATATATTGTACACACTATATGCTGTACACACTATATGTTGTACATACTATATATTGTACACACTATATGCTGTACACACTATATGTTGTACACACTATATGTTGTACACACTATATGTTGTACACACTATATATTGTACACACTATATGTTGTACACACTATATATTGTACACACTATATGCTGTACACACTATATGTTGTACACACTATATGTTGTACACACTATATGTTGTACACACTATATATTGTACACACTATATGTTGTACACACTATATGTTGTACACACTATATGCTGTACACACTATATGCTGTACACACTATATGTTGTACACACTATATATTGTACACACTATATATTGTACACACTATATGTTGTACACACTGTATTCTACACACTATATGTTGGACACACTATATGTTGTACACACTATATTGTACACACTATATGTTGTACACACTATATGGTGTACACACTATATGGTGTACACACTATATGTTGTACACACTATATGTTGTACACACTATATGTTGTACACACTATATTGTACACACTATATGTTGTACACACTATATATTGTACACACTATATGTTGTACACACTATATGTTGTACACACTATATGTTGTACACACTATATTGTACACACTATATGTTGTACACACTATATATTGTACACACTATATGTTGTACACACTATATATTGTACACACTATATGTTGTACACACTATATTGTACACTATATGTTGTACACACTATATTGTACACACTATATGTTGTACACACTATATGTTGTACACACTATATGTTGTACACACTATATGTTGTACACACTATATTGTACACACTATATGTTGTACACACTATATTGTACACACTATATGTTGTACACACTATATGTTGTACACACTATATGTTGTACACACTATATGTTGTACACACTATATGTTGTACACACTATATTGTACACATTATATGTTGTACACACTATATGTTGTACACACTATATATTGTACACACTATATGTTGTACACACTATATGTTGTACATACTATATGTTGTACACACTATATGTTGTACACACTATATATTGTACACACTATATGCTGTACACACTATATGTTGTACACACTATATGTTGTACACACTATATGTTGTACACACTATATTGTACACATTATATGTTGTACACACTATATGTTGTACACACTATATATTGTACACACTATATGTTGTACACACTATATGTTGTACATACTATATGTTGTACACACTATATGTTGTACACACTATATATTGTACACACTATATGCTGTACACACTATATGTTGTACACACTATATGTTGTACACACTATATGTTGTACACACTATATGTTGTACACACTATATGTTGTACACACTATATGTTGTACACACTATATGTTGTAAACACTATATGTTGTACACACTATATGTTGTACACACTATATGTTGTACACACTATATGTTGTACACACTATATGTTGTACACACTATATGTTGTACACACTATATGTTGTACACACTGTATTGTACACACTATATGTTGTACACACTGTATGTTGTACACACTATATGTTGTACACACTATATATTGTACACACTATATGTTGTACACACTATATGTTGTACACACTATATGTTGTACACACTATATTGTACACACTATATGTTGTACACACTATATATTGTACACACTATATGTTGTACACACTATATGTTGTACACACTATATATTGTACACACTATATGTTGTACACACTATATGTTGTACACACTATATGTTGTACACACTATATGTTGTACACACTATATGTTGTACACACTATATGTTGTACACACTATATGTTGTACACACTGTATTGTACACACTATATGTTGTACACACTGTATGTTGTACACACTATATGTTGTACACACTATATATTGTACACACTATATGCTGTACACACTATATGTTGTACACACTATATGTTGTACACACTATATGTTGTACACACTGTATTGTACACACTATATGTTGTACACACTATATGTTGTACACACTATATGTTGTACACACTATATGTTGTACACACTATATATTGTACACACTATATGTTGTACACACTATATATTGTACACACTATATGTTGTACACACTATATATTGTACACACTATATGCTGTACACACTATATGTTGTACATATTATATATTGTACACACTATATGCTGTACCCACTATGTGTTGTACACACTATATGCTGTACACACTATATGCTGTACACACTATATGTTGTACCCACTATATGTTGTACACACTATATGCTGTACACACTATATGCTGTACACACTATATGCTGTACACACTATATGTTGTACACACTATATGTTATACACACTATATGTTGTACACACTATATGTTTTACACACTATATGTTGTACACACTGTATTGTACACACTATATGTTGTACACACTATATGTTGTACACACTATATGTTGTACACACTATATGTTGTACACACTATATATTGTACACACTATATGTTGTACACACTATATATTGTACACACTATATGTTGTACACACTATATGTTGTACACACTATATGTTGTACACACTATATGCTGTACATATTATATATTGTACACACTATATGTTGTACACACTATATGTTGTACACACTATATGTTGTACATATTATATATTGTACACACTATATGCTGTACACACTATATGTTGTACACACTATATGTTGTACACACTATATGTTGTACACACTATATATTGTACACACTATGTTGTACACACTATATGTTGTACACACTATATATTGTACACACTATATGTTGTACACACTATATATTGTACACACTATATGCTGTACACACTATATGTTGTACACACTATATGTTGTACACACTATATGTTGTACACACTATATGTTGTACACACTATATGCTGTACACACTATATGCTGTACACACTATATGTTGTACACACTATATATTGTACACACTATATATTGTACACACTATATGTTGTACACACTATATGCTGTACACACTATATGTTGTACACACTATATTGTACACACTATATGTTGTACACACTATATGTTGTACACACTATATGTTGTACACACTATATGTTGTACACACTGTATATATTGTACACACTATATTGTACACACTATATGTTGTACACACTATATGTTGTACACACTATATGTTGTACACACTATATGTTGTACACACTATATTGTACACACTATATGTTGTACACACTATATATTGTACACACTATATGTTGTACACACTATATATTGTACACACTATATGTTGTACACACTATATTGTACACTATATGTTGTACACACTATATTGTACACACTATATGTTGTACACACTATATGTTGTACACACTATATGTTGTACACACTATATGTTGTACACACTGTATGTTGTACACACTATATTGTACACACTATATGTTGTACACACTATATATTGTACACACTATATGTTGTACACACTATATTGTACACACTATATGTTGTACACACTATATTGTACACTATATGTTGTACACACTATATATTGTACACACTATATGTTGTACACACTATATATTGTACACACTATATGTTGTACACACTATATTGTACACACTATATGTTGTACACACTATATTGTACACACTATATGTTGTACACACTATATTGTACACACTATATGTTGTACACACTATATTGTACACACTATATGTTGTACACACTATATATTGTACACACTATATGTTGTACACACTATATTGTACACACTATATGTTGTACACACTATATTGTACACACTATATGTTGTACACACTATATTGTACACACTATATGTTGTACACACTATATGCTGTACACACTGATGCCGTACACACTGATGCTGTACACACTGACGCTGTACACACTGATGTTGTACACACTGATGCTGTACACACTGATGCTGTACACACTGATGCTGTACACACTGACGCTGTACACACTGATGTTGTACACACTGATGCTGTACACACTGATGCTGTACACACTGATGCTGTACACACTGACGCTGTACACACTGATGTTGTACACACTTACAGTACACATTATTGCTCTACAGTCGGCCTAATAAGTGATGTCTCGGCACCAATTATGTTTTGATCAATAATTGGTGTCAGCAATTTCTACACATGATTTCTTCTTTTTGAGTGAGATATACCAACATATTCCTACACTTACCCACCCTATTCAACATCTGAGAGACATCAATACAGCACAGAGCGAGCCAAACGTAATGACAGCTGAGACATGACTTAATAGCGCTACACTCACCCACCCTATTCAACATCTGAGAGACATCAATACAGCACAGAGCGAGCCAAACGTAATGACAGCTGAGACATGACTTAATAGCGCTACACTCACCCACCCTATTCAACATCTGAGAGACATCAATACAGCACAGAGCGAGCCAAACGTAATGACAGCTGAGACATGACTTAATAGCGCTACACTCACCCACCCTATTCAACATCTGAGAGACATCAATACAGCACAGAGCGAGCCAAACGTAATGACAGCTGAGACATGACTTAATAGCGCTACACTCACCCACCCTATTCAACATCTGAGAGACATCAATACAGCACAGAGCGAGCCAAACGTAATGACAGCTGAGACATGACTTAATAGCGCTACACTCACCCACCCTATTCAACATCTGAGAGACATCAATACAGCACAGAGCGAGCCAAACGTAATGACAGCTGAGACATGACTTAATAGCGCTACACTCACCCACCCTATTCAACATCTGAGAGACATCAATACAGCACAGAGCGAGCCAAACGTAATGACAGCTGAGACATGACTTAATAGCGCTACACTCACCCACCCTATTCAACATCTGAGAGACATCATACAGCACAGAGCGAGCCAAACGTAATGACAGCTGAGACATGACTTAATAGCGCTACACTCACCCACCCTATTCAACATCTGAGAGACATCAATACAGCACAGAGCGAGCCAAACGTAATGACAGCTGAGACATGACTTAATAGCGCTACACTCACCCACCCTATTCAACATCTGAGAGACATCAATACAGCACAGAGCGAGCCAAACGTAATGACAGCTGAGACATGACTTAATAGCGCTACACTCACCCACCCTATTCAACATCTGAGAGACATCAATACAGCACAGAGCGAGCCAAACGTAATGACAGCTGAGACATGACTTATTAGTGCCACTGTACACACCAAACTATACACACTACAATAAGTTGACGTAGATGTCGGTGTCCTTGGTGAGGTAGGCAGCTGTGGCAGTGTGCAGGAAGTTGTACTGTTCCTGCCAACACAAAATGAACAAAGTTAGATCTCCAGTCATTCTATCTATCTATCTATCTATCTATTTATCAACAGTATATATATATATAATCTGGCACATACCCCATTTAAGTTTATTTTATTATTGTTTTTTCTTTTCTTATGATATGAGAAGGAATACAAGGAAATCATCATGAAAGAGCATTTTCGTGGCCCTTTTATCACTTCCAAAGACATTATAAGAATTAATATAAACACCATGTGAGGAGGAGCACTTTATTAATATAAACACCATGTGAGGAGGAGCACTTTATTAATATAAACACCATGTGAGGAGGAGCACTTTATTAATATAAACACCATGTGAGGAGGAGCACTTTATTAATATAAACACCATGTGAGGAGGAGCACTTTATTAATATAAACACCATGTGAGGAGGAGCACTTTATTAATATAAACACCATGTGAGGAGGAGCACTTTATTAATATAAACACCATGTGAGGAGGAGCACTTTATTAATATAAACACCATGTGAGGAGGAGCACTTTATTAACCAACGTTTCGCAGATAGCTTCTTCAGGTGTTTGTATCCATGCTTTCAACTTTTCAAAGTTAATTTAAGGGAAGATGGGCTCATCTATTTGCTCATTTATGTAGCTTTATAATTTGTTTTTTTAGTTTCCTCCCTAGACCTCCATCAAACTTAGAAAAACAACCCCTAGACCCCCCTTCAAGATAAATTTGTACATTTTTCGGTAGAAAAATGTCCCGGTCGAAGGCCGATTCCTATAGAAATTGCAAGCTCGCGATACATAAATGACACCTAAATGGCACGAAAGGTCTTAAAATTGACAAAGAAATGGCACGAAAGGTCTTAAAATTGACAACGAAATGGGGCGAAAGGTCTTAAAATCGACTAACTAATGGGGCAAACAACTTAACATCTGAAAACTAATGGGGCTAAACATGAGGGAGAAAGTGGTCCAGAAAACCGGCCCATTCCCCCTTAACCCGTGACTGACCTGCGAGACGATGAACTGCGGTCTATCATAGAGGACAGCCAGGACTGAACGGTAGATGTCCACCTTGGCCAGGAGTCGAACCCTAGCCATCACCAGCAGCAGAGCAGCCGCCACACCACATCCAGTCACTCCATCCCTGACAATATTTAAGGGCAGGGGTTTATATTTATATATTTATTTGTTTGTTTATTTTAGTTTGCTCCCTAGACCTCCATCAAGCTTAAAAAAATACCCCCCATACCTTCATTCAAGATATATTTGTACATATTTTGGTAAAATATTTGTACCGGCCAAAGGCCGGTTCCTCCTAAATTGCAGGCTCGCTCTAGCTCGCCAAGAATATATTGATCCCTAAATGGCATGAAACTTCTAAACATTGACAACAAAAAAGTTCTTAATAGAAAATCACCCCATTTAATAACAATTTGATCATTCATTCAGTGATAGCTCAGTGGACAGCATGGTGGACTGTGGACCAAATGGAAACCCGGAACGAATCCATGTCAAATGTCAGCAAAGTCAAGGTTAGTGATCTTGATATTGTTGATTGATGTTGAGCATTGACTACAACTGACGGTCCGGCCCAGTAACCAATCCATACAAATGTTGAAAAGTAAAGGTACCAGCACACACCCCTGTTCCAGAGGACTGGCCACCACACTTGCCAGTACTCTCTCTTCCTATATATAGTCCAGACACCAGATCAACAATTGTAATATACCTGCATATGAACAGGAGCGGAGACGGAGACGGAAGTAATTTCCTCCTACTATGATGAAAACACTCTTGAAATAATATCCAACTGAGACCCACCTGCACATGAGGAGCATCAGGGCGTTCTGGGATGTGTGTTCCGCCCCAGCCTTCTCCAGCACCGCCACCAGGGAGTCGGGGGCGGGGGGCAGGTCGTGGGTGTGTGGCCATCCTGTCAACTGCAGCACCAGGAGTCGGTGAGGGTGAGACAGGCGCTGGAAATAAGATAAACTCTCTCATCATCCTCTCTCTACTGTGTGATTTTCGGTGTTAGTCGCATCTAAATCGCTCTGGGCTGGATACTCAAACATGCCATAAGTTAAGGTGAGGTTCTTATTTTGGTCCCTAGGCCTCCATTAAGCTTAAAAACATACCCACAAGACCCCCTTCAAGATAAATTTGTACATCTTTTGGTAGAAAATTTCCTAGCCCAAGGCTAGTTCCTCATAAAATTGCCCAAAAGGTCTTAAATTGACGAGAAAATGGGGCAAAAAGTCTTAGAATTACCAAAGTAATGGAGTGAATGACTTAATATCTCGTAACTAATGGAGTTAAGCAGGAGGGAGATGGGGGTCCGGAAAAATAACCTTAAGTGAACATTTCCCAGTTAAGCGATTCCAAGGCATAACAAACCAATGAAATAATAACTATTTCATTGTCTAAAACTCCCTAACTTGCTCATACTCAGGAAAACTAGACTATCATATTATGTTACAATGCAACGATATGACTTGTTTTTTAGAAGTAATAGCACTGGAATTACGATGTTGGCATTTAGGATATGACGGTCAGAGTGAGATAAGGTGCCATAAATGTTTTAAGTATCCTGCCCAGGTTGTTATTTCCCCTATGTTGCCTTATCACCTAGAGTATTGATAAAATAGTAGCCCGATAGGGCTGAGAATATACACCTTAAGGGAGCTCAGACGGTATTGTGCAGCACTATTTACTGGTTCGGCTCAGTGGTGTAAGGAAGGGGTTTAGTTCGGCTCAGTGGTGTAAGGAAGGGGTTTGGTTCGGCTCAGTGGTGTAAGGAAGGGGTTTAGTTCGGCTCAGTGGTGTAAGGAAGGGGTTTGGTTCGGCTCAGTGGTGTAAGGAAGGGGTTTAGTTCGGCTCAGTGGTGTAAGGAAGGGGTTTAGTTCGGCTCAGTGGTGTAAGGAAGGGGTTTGGTTCGGCTCAGTGGTGTAAGGAAGGGGTTTGGTTCGGCTCAGTGGTGTAAGGAAGGGGTTTAGTTCGGCTCAGTGGTGTAAGGAAGGGGTTTGGTTCGGCTCAGTGGTGTAAGGAAGGGGTTTAGTTCGGCTCAGTGGTGTAAGGAAGGGGTTTGGTTCGGCTCAGTGGTGTATGGAAGGGGTTTGGTTCGGCTCAGTGGTGTAAGGAAGGGGTTTGGTTCGGCTCAGTGGTGTAAGGAAGGGGTTTAGTTTGCTCTCTAAACTTCTATCAAGCTTAAAAAAACACCCACAAGACCCCCCTTCGATATAAATTTGTAAATTTTTTCGGTAGAAAAGTGTCCCGGCAGAAGGCCGATTCCTCTTCATTTACAGGCTCGCTATCGCTATCGACACCTAAATGGCACGAAAGGTCTTAATATTGGCAAAGAAATGTGGCAAAAGGCCTGAAAATTGCAAAACTAATGGGGCGAATGTCTTGAAATCTCATAACTAATAGGGCTAAACATGAGGGAGGAGGAGGACTCGAAAAAACAACTGCCTCCCCTTAAATACTAACTGATGCATATGAAGACAAATTAATTATTTATAGTATATTCATAAGTAATGTTAGGTAGGGATAAGTATAAGTAATGTTAGGTAGGGATAAGTATAAGTAATGTTAGGTAGGGATAAGTATAAGTAATGTTAGGTAGGGATAAGTATAAGTAATGTTAGGTCGGGATAAGTATAAGTAATGTTAGGTAGGGATAAGTATAAGTAATGTTAGGTAGGGATAAGTATAAGTAATGTTAGGTAGGGATAAGTATAAGTAATGTTAGGTAGGGATAAGTATAAGTAATGTTAGGTAGGGATAAGTATAAGTAATGTTAGGTAGGGATAAGTATAAGTAGGTAGGGATAAGTATAAGTAATGTTAGGTAGGGATAAGTATAAGTAATGTTAGGTAGGGATAAGTATAAGTAATGTTAGGTAGGGATAAGTATAAGTAATGTTAGGTAGGGATAAGTATAAGTAATGTTAGGTAGGGATAAGTATAAGTAATGTTAGGTCGGGATAAGTATAAGTAATGTTAGGTCGGGATAAGTATAAGTAATGTTAGGTAGGGATAAGTATAAGTAATGTTAGGTAGGGATAAGTATAAGTAATGTTAGGTAGGGATAAGTATAAGTAATGTTAGGTAGGGATAAGTATAAGTAATGTTAGGTAGGGATAAGTATAAGTAATGTTAGGTAGGGATAAGTATAAGTAATGTTAGGTAGGGATAAGTATAAGTAATGTTAGGTAGGGATAAGTATAAGTAATGTTAGGTAGGGATAAGTATAAGTAATGTTAGGTAGGGATAAGTATAAGTCAATAAGCAAAACATGTGCAATAAATTAAATCTACAAAATATTGAGTCCGAGTATTAGTGCAGTGAACCTTAAGGGGAGGCTGGCTGTTTGTGTGGTTTATTAATTCATTTATTCATATATTGTTTTAGTTTCCTCGCTAGACCTACATCAAGCTTAGAAAAACACCCCCTAGACCCTCCTTCAAGATAGATTTGTAAATATTTCGGTAGAAAAATGTCCCGGCCAAAGGCCGATTCCTCCTAAAATTACAGGCTCGCTATCGCTCGCCTGGACAAAATCGACACCTAAGTGGCACGAAGGGTCCTAATATTGACAAAGAAATGGAGTGAAAGGTCATAAAATCCCCAAACTAATGGAACCAACGTCTTGAAATCTCAAAACTAGTGAGGCTAACCATTAGGGAGAAGGGGGTCCTGAAAACCGGTCAGTCTCCCCTTAATCTTGAACTGATCATAGAACTAGTATGTGATCTGTCCAGTTGGTTATTGATAAACAACCACAGCTGAAATTGTGGATTTATAGTTCATTCATTATAAGGGGGTGACCTTCTTTTTGTTATCTCCTTTTCTCTCTTTCTCTGGCTTGTATCCATTCGGCCCCATTCAGCCTACTGTTTTAAGACGTTTACTCCCATCCAGGTGTCAATATTTTCCTGGCGAGCGGTAGCGAGCCACCGCATATATATATTTTTGTTTTGACACCAAGCTAAATTTGTAAATTTTTTGATGGAAACATTTCTCCGGCAAAGCCGGATTTCTCCATACAATGCTGGCTCACTATCGCTCGCCAGGATGAAATCTACACCTAGATGGGGATAAACGTCTTAAAACAGTTGGCTGAATGGGGCCGAATGGATACAAATCAGAGAAAGAGAGACAAGGAGAGAAAGAATAAAAAACAGGTGATCTCCCTTAACCCGGCAAGTGCTGAAAGACTAATAAGAGTTTTACCGTTGCGCTGCGGAAAGCCTTATATAATCCAGGTTTTTGAGCGCGTACCAAAACCACAGGCTTACAGCCAGGTGGCTACAAATTGGTGTGGCTGTAGTACAACTTGGCAACTCTCGATACCACCCCGCCACACGCTCGGCCCGCACTCACTCAAGCAGTACACAAGCACTTATCATGGAGCCTAGACGTCCCTCACACTCTCGCCCTGATGACACAACCAGCCCTCCTTCTGGTGGTGTCAGCGGCCGTGGAAGGCAGAGAGTGGCTGCTAAAGACCCGAGCTACCATTACTACAGCACGAGTGGCTCCGAGGATGAGGAACCTGCACGTAAAGCACGTAAAACACGTGCAAGCAGGGGCAGTGCACAGAGGTAATTGTCTTTCGGGGACAGTGCCACGACCACCCAGGCAACTGCTACCACCACTACCACCACCACTGCCACCACTGCCACCACTACCACCAACGCAGGAGGCCGCCCTGGGGCTGCAGGACCTGCGGGGGCCACTGGGAAGACAGGGAAGGGCATGGGTAAAAAAACTTTTACCTCTGCCACTACCACCGTGCCACCACCACCACCACCAGCCACCCCTGCCGCCCCTTCTGCCCCTGGCCCTGCCCCTGCCCCTGCCAAAGGGAAGAAAGGGACGACGGGCAAGGCGACAAAGGAGACAGGGACCACCATAATATTGCCATCCAGCACCTCTGCTGGCCCTGCCGGCCCTTCTGCCCCTGGTCCTGCCCCTGCCAAACGGAAGAAAGGGACGAAGGGCAAGGCGACAAAGACGACAGGGACAACCATAATATTGCCATCCAGGACCTCTGCTGGCCCTGCCGACGCCGCCCTAACATACAGCTGACTGCCGTGGCTGGCCTTGGACAGCGACACACAGACTTCCCTCCCTCTCGCCCACCCACCCACCCCAACTCTCCCCTAAACACATTCATAAGGCTTATATATCGCATAATTGGTCTATATGCGGTATATTCATTGTTATATGGGTCGCCTACATACGTACACGTACTTTTACTTTATATATATCACGACAGTGCTGAAAATACGATATATACGTGATATTACAGCCAACAGTCCCTGTACAACTTGGCAACTCTCGATACCACCCCGCCACACGCTCGGCCCGCAGTCCCCGCACTCACTCAAGCGGTACACAAGCACTTATAATTGTCTCCTGCGTAAACTCTCTCACCTCAGTTCCCGCCTCTAAACTCTCATAATTCGCTTATATGTCGCATATTTGGTCTATATGCGGCATATTCCTTGGTATATGGGTGGCCTACATACGTACACATACGTACATATTATATGTACACATACTCTACATAGCATAAAAGTGCTCAAAATAGGATACATATGCGACATTACGCCCCAACCCGCCCTCCCCTCCCTCTACTCCTACCCCCTGGGCGCGTGGATATTCACCCGGGAAATCTTGCCGTGCGATGACAATCTGGCCGCGCGATGCCATTCGCTCCACTTTTTTCAACTACGGACCGCCCCCCCACCCACCCTCAGAAATTTTTTGGGGGGTCAAATATATATGGCTCGATGCGCGTGAACATTCCCTACACGTTGATGTACTTTTCATTGACATTTGCAAGGGGCGCCCAAATCGTCATACCTCCGCACAGGGGTGCCTGTATACTATAGGGGTTGCACAGCGGAGAGGTTAAGTAGGCCAACAATCTAGACCACCAACCTCTATAACTAAAAAAATACTAGATTAATCAAGCTAATATATCAACCATTTGGGAAGAGTCATCCAGGGAATAGGTGTGGAAATTTACAGCCCATTTGATCTAGCCCTTTTTGAGTCACCGAGGTTAAGGGTCACAATTTCTGGCCTACTTATAACGACTGGATTATAGTACAAAACTATATTAACCCTTTAAAGCTCTGACGCATTTTAGCAGCTTAGTTTGGCTATCATTAGACGGTTTTATGCAGCTTAGGAAGGATCTGTGGGTATTAAAAGTGTAAAGGCTATCTCAATCAACCCCCTGACTTCCATATACCCTTCTTAATCTGCATAAAAGAGTATAATTTTAGCCAGAAACCAAAACAATAAATGCGTTTTGGAGCTTGAAAGGGTTAATGTTTTTTACAGTTACATCATAAAGATCAAGAACTGCTCTACTTCTGTTAACCTCTTCTGTACCAGCAGTATCCTTTTAACTTTATTCTGGCTACTATTAGACGATGTTATACAGCTTAAAAATAGCCTCCTGCAAGTAAAAGGCTTCAAACTATCTCACTTAACCCTTTTTACTACCGCAGATCCTTCTTAAACTACACAAAATAGTCAAAATATATCAAGAACACAATTAATATGACGTCGGCGGTACAGAAGGGGTTAAGCTGGCGAGAAATTAGCTTGTTCCCATCTTTATTACTCAACTATTGCAACGTTTGTATAAACAAATATACTGTTATTTACGAAAGCCTAGCAAACATATGATACAGAGACATAGTAATTACATAATTTTCTATTAGCTATCGAGAAATGAGCTGCTAAGGGAGTAAATTATCTGCCAAGTTAAAAACAAAATCGAGTCTAAGTGTCGTTCCGTCTGCTACTTACCGACTGAGGCCCGGCGATGTCCACCCAGCGCTCCGTGAAGTTGTTGAAGGTCCCTAGAGGACCCACCGTCACCTCCAGCTGGCCTATCATCTGTTTACCCTCCACCTGAAGCACATCCGGGTACTCCTGTGTTATAGAGAGAGGTATTAGGGTGTTTATGGTCTGTAGAGGGCCCACTGTTGGTCTGTAGGGGGCCCACTGTTGGTCTGTAGGGAGCCCACTGTCACCTCTTTACCCTCCACTTGAAGCACATCCGGGTACTCCTGTGTTATAGAGAGAGGTATTAGGTTGTTTATGGTCTGTATGGGGCCCACTGTTGGTCTGTAGGGGGCCCACTGTTGGTATGTAGGAGGCCCACTGTTGGTCTGTAGGGGGCCCACTGTCACCCGTTTACCCTCCACCTGAAGCACATCCGGGTACTCCTGTGTTATAGAGAGAGGTATTAGTTTGTCATGGATTTCGACCTTGCACATGAATTATATAAAAATCCGTCCTGCGTACCTAAGGGTGAAGCATGAAGTGGATGGAATAGCCGCACACCACTGTATAGAAATAGTGCTTAAGATACATAGAAAGCCTCAGGGTCGGACGGACACCAAATTAAGTGGTTAAGCCTGCAAAGCCTTGAGTATACTGGCACAGGTTGTCCTTCTCACAGGGGACAGCTCTGCTTGGGGCGTTTTGTGCATGGCCACTATCATAAAGGGGAGTAAGGAATCCGGCAACAGATAAATAGACATGAATTTCCTTTACGGGACAAAGCGGTCGTGTGAAGAGGTCCTAAGTGTTCACAAAAGTCTGTATTATGAATTATATGTCTGTGTTCTGTAAGTGTTTGAGGAAGTCTGTATTATGAATTATATGTCTGTGTTCTGTAAGTGTTTGAGGAAGTCTGTATTATGAAAAATATGTATGTGTTCTGTAAGTGTTTGAGGAAGTCTGTATTATGAATTATATGTCTGTTATGAAAGTGTTTGAGGAAGTCTATGTTATGATTTGTTTTTCTATGTAAATGAAGATGACAAAAAACAAAGGTGCCTGTAATCAGCATCTCCCTCTAAAGCCGCTATCACACGAGCGCTTTTGCCCTCAACATTTACTCTCAACACTGGTCTGGCAGCTTATGAGGTCAGCATTTGATATATTACGGTTACCTAAATGCATCTATAAGCAGTCTAGTTTCCAATGCCAGTGCCAAATACTCCAGAAATGTTGCCAGAAAAATGTTGATCATCGAATGTTGACTATAAATGCTCTCGTGTGATACCGGCTTAAGTTGAAAGAGTGACAGGGCAAAATTTAAGGTACGTTAAAGTCAAAACGTCTGGACACAGGTAGCTTGAAGCCGTTTAAGTCATAGGATGAGGGAAAGACAGACTAACCTTGCTGTTATGAGGGAAGGTATGAAGCTGGACCCAGACTGCCACCCTCTGCTGATAGATGAGGCGGAACACGGCCACCAGGGTGTGGGCCTGGGGGTGCTCTCCGGTTAGGTAGGCGTCCTGTACGGAGGGTAGACGTTAGTGTAGTGGCTCTAAATCACGGTGGAAGTGGTTCTAGGTTATCTATAGCATCAGGTTAAGGAGTGGTGGTTCTAGCTGTGGGTGGGAGGGGTCTAGATTTGGCATAATTTTAAATTTAGAGGTGTGCTGCCTCTAGCTTAGGTTGAGAGGGGTTCTAGGTTATCAATAAGATCAGGTAAGGTGTGGTGTTTCTAACTCATGCTGGGTGTGTTTCAAAGTCAGCTATATGATCAAGTAGAGAGTGGGGATTCTAATTCAAGGTGGGAGTGTTTCAAGGTCAGCTACAGGACCAGACTTGACCTACCTGGTCCTATAGCTGACCTTAGAACATCAGACTTGATCTACTGGGCGGGTGCCCAACCCCAAAAGGGGTTGAAATAGGGGAGCTATCCCCCCGCAAAAGGCGACTTTCTAGGGCATTTCCTAGCTGATGCTGAGAGGATTGGGTTCTAGTCATGTTGTGATGGGCTGGTCTATCAGAGTGAGAGTTGAGCGCTCTCTGCCATACCCATAGCTTACTCTGACTGTTCCTTTTACCTATATATTTTCTAGATCTCAAGTGGCGGCGTCTCTTTCATGGATTGACCTCCCTACTGCCAACCTAGAGGTTGACAGACTGGGAGCCAAAGCGTCACATTTTTCCTTTGCCCCTCAACTTTCCCTTTATAATTGTTAAGGGGCACAGGGTCTTGGGTGGGACTTCAGTGCCCCGGGCGTTTCCGCACCCTCCTCAGCTCCTCGCCTGGAAGCGGCTTCGGTCACCTGAGCATTCTTAGCGGTAAAGCAGAGAGGGTTCTGTGGGGGCACTCGGTTATAGCCTTGGCCTTGCTTGGGACCTTGGGGCTGTCTAGTCAGACAGCTTAGGGGACCAACAGCAACAACAAACAACAAAACTTGACCTACCTTACGGTCCAAACCATTGACCTTGACCACGTTGATGTACTGTGAGGTTGGGTCATTGCCGGTCTGCTGAAGGAACACCATACGACTGTTGGCTGAAACACAAAACACACATCAATCTCTCTCTCTCTCTCTCTCTCAATCAATCAATCGATTTCTAATCAAAACACATCAATTTCAAAACAAAACACACGCCAATATCAAAGCAAAACACACATTAATCTCAAAACAAAACACACAGGAATTTTACCAGATTATATCAAGATTCTTAGGGTGGGAAGGGGTTTTCAGGCTCCCCTTCTCCCTCATGTTTACCCCATTACTTGTGAGACGCTAAAACGTTTGCCCCTTTAATTTTGCCATTTTAAGACCTTATAGCCCATGTCTTTGTCAAGATTAAGACCTTTCGTGTCATTTATGTGTCAATCATTTCCTGGAGAGCAATAGGAGGAGCCAGCCTTTGGCCGAAACATTTTTCTACGGAAAAATGTACAAATTCATCTCGAAAAGTTTTTTTTGGGGGGGTCCTTTAAGCTTGATGGAGGTTTTTTGGGGGAAACTAACAAAGGATAAGGGATGGAATTTGTGCTGTACCTAGTATCAGTGCATTACCACAAAGCCCACCGAAACGCCAAAAAAATACCCTCATTGTTCCCTGATAAATAGTACTGTATGAATATTCCCATATTCAAAAGTATACTACAGGGGGCAGTGCCTAGTGAGTTAATTGCTCAATCGGTGGCGTTCTGAGAGTGATGGTCCGAGTTGAGAAAGTGAGACAGTGAAGCATAAAAGTGAAGCAGCCTCAGAAGTGGGACTGCTTCGAGCCATGAGTGGGCAACCAAGAGCCTCGCATCTGCGATGGCAGGTTGGCGAAGGCTGGTTGTAGCTCGTGCTTCACTTGTCTCACTTCCTAGACTGGAACAAGACCTCATGGACTTCACCTTGTTGAACGGTGAATATACAGGCTCTCAGCCTATGCCCGAGAGGGAGTAGTTGGAATATAGAAAAAAAAAAATAATAAATAAATAAATTAAGAAATCAATACAAATACCCCTTAACCCGTCAGCTCACCTGGCAGAATCTCCGGGTTCCGGTTGAGATGCGCGAAGTCCGGATTCTTGGCCATGGTGAAGCTCATATCCTTCGGTAAGTCCTTCAGCTTCTGTAACACGTAAAGATAGGCTCTCAGTTAACCCCTTTGTAGTACAATGTAGTAGTAACCACATTTTTGTATTCCTATGTTGTCTTATATTATGTTCCTAGTTGAGTTTTGAACTGTATTTCTGATATAATTTCCCCCTGTGACACCCTTCAAGATTATCACACATTTAATTAAGTTAAACCCCTTCAACATGATGATGCCTTTTTACCTTTGATTCTGGTTGAAGTTAGATGATTATATGTAGTTAAAGAAGAACCCATGTTATTCAGAGGGTTTATTGTTGAAATTTTACTTGAACACTCATTGAACGATGACAAGGAGAAAAAGAGCAACATATATAATCATGATAAGGATGTGCCATTATCATCTCGCTTTACAGCTACATCAGGTCACACCGAAGAACCTGAATTAAAAAAAACTGACGTGTCAGTAAAACATATTTTAAGGCCCTACCCCACATGGTGTTTCTCTTATAACGAATACAGATGATGCCCTATTTCTCTGTGATATCAGTCAAAGAGTGTTCAAGTCGACATACTCTCTTTGATGACCTCCAACAGCCGATGATATGAACATATGGAGTGACCACAAGCCTGACGAAATATTAATTGTCATGTCTGGAGAGCTTGAAGTCAAATGTGAAAAGACAATTATTGCCTGGCCATGTCCATGGTCCAGGATATATACCATGTGATGGTGATATATTGTGATGGGTGATTGTAAGCTACCACAACATATTTTACTTTGCACATTGCACAACTATTATAAATAATGTTCACAGCAACAAATACAACAAGCCTTCTCAATTGCCTTGGTCACTGTAAAGCTTATGATCTTGGTTTAAATCACTGCATGAACAGGGTTGACTCCATTGATGGGGGCCACATGCCCATACAGCCGAAGCTGGTGCTCATGGACAATGCAGCTAATATGTCTTAAATCAGTTTCAGAGCGTAGGGGCTGATTTGAAATGTGGTCATACCAATGGTAGCCTGTGATCCTGAATCAACACTTGGTACCAAAAGAGGTGATAGGTCTCTCCAAAACACCATTGAGTGTCCATCACTTGTATTCTTAAACCAATCTTTACCTTCTCAGCACCTGATACCTAACAAATATTGTTATTATTGTTATCAAAAGAATGGAGTCAGCACAGAGGGAGGGAAGGTGATCACAGAGCTCCTCCAGAAGCCACATATTTTACCTTGTACTGCTGTAGAAGGATGGAGTCTGTATGGAGGGAGGGAAGGAGATAACTGAACTCCTCCAGAAGCCACATACTTTACCTTGTACTGCTGCAGAAGGATGGAGTCAGCAAGGAGGGAGGGGAGGCGGTCACAGAACTCCCCAGATGCCCAATATTTTACCTCGTACTGCTGTAGAAGGATGGAGTCAGTACGGAGGTAGGGCAGGCGCTCACAGAACTCCTCCAGAAGCCATATACTTTACCTTGTACTGTTGTAGAAGGATGGAATCAGCACGGAGAGAGGGCAGGCGCTCACAGAACTCCTCCAGAAGCCATATACTTTACCTTGTAGTGCTGCAGAAGGATGGAGTCAGCACGGAGGGAGGGCAGGCGCTCACAGAACTCCCCAGATGCCACGCTGGTCTGCTCCCCGTACAGTATCTCCTGCAACAGCTCGTGGGCGAACTTGTACTGTATCTGTGGGGACGTGGGGGTAATATTAGCTCAGTCCACGTGTTTACTATTTTATGTTTTGTTTTGTTTATTTCCCAAGGCCCACTTCAAGCTGATACAAAACGCCTTTCCAGACCTCCGTTCAAGTTAAGAAACACCCCTCCAGACCTTATTTTAAGCTAAATCATAAATTTAAATTTTTGGGTAGAAAATTTTCCAAATGTCTCCCGACTCGAAGGATCTTGGGCTTGATTCTTTAAAAGCTAGCTGGTGGGCCAAAAAAAAAAAAAAAAAAAAAAAAAAAAATAATAATAATAATAATAACATATACAAAATAATTGATTAACCCCTTCTGTACCGGCAACGTCTTTTTCTTTTTCTTCTGTTTTTATTTAGACGATTTTATACAGTTTAAGAAGCATATGTGGTAGAAAAAAGGGTTGAGTGAGATAGTTCGAAGCCTGTTAATTGCTGGAGGCCGTTTTTAAACTGAATAAAATTGTCTAATAGTAGCCAGAATAAAGTTAAAAGACATCACTGGTACAATAACAAAAAGAAGAGAATCCTTAAAACTCTTTACTGTTAACAGTGACGAGTGAGTGAAGGAAGTGTTACCGTTTTTCTGGACTTCCTTCTCCCTCATGTTTAGCCCAACTAGTTTTGAGATTATAAGACGTTCGGCCCATTAGTTTGGCGATTTTAACACCTTTTGCCCCATTTCGTTGTCAATTTTAAGACCTTTCAAGCCATTTAGGTGTCGACTTTTTCCTGGCGAGCGAGAGCGAGCCTGCAATTTTAAGAGAAATCGGCCTTCAGCTGGGAGATTTTTCTACCGAAAAATGTACAAATTTATCTTGAGAGGGGGTCTAGGGTTTTTTTTTCTAAGCTTGATGGAGGTGTAGGGAGGAAACTAAAAAAATATATGAATAAATTAATTAATAGTCCAAACAAACGGTCAGTCTCCCCTTAAACCTTTACTGTTAACAGTGACTAGTGAGTGAAGGAAGTGTTACCGTGTTTTCGACCAGCCTGGGCCTGCTGGTTCTGAGGGAGCTGAGAGCATCGTGCGGGTTAAGGCACTCTCTGATCTTCAGGTCTTCCAGCAACCACAGTACCAGGATCACGGTACCAGTACGACCGATACCAGCGCTGAAACAAAACAATGAATAAATAGATAAATAAATAAAAAATGGTCTTAAAACAATAAATAAATAGATAAATAATTAAAAATCGTCTAAGTTAATTCATTTCAGGTAGGCCAGAAATCATGGGCCCTAACCTCTGTAACTCAAAAAGGCCTGGAGCAAATGGGATGTATATATTGTTAACCAAAATGGGACAAAACAAATACAATCATCATTACTCGGTTTTATCTCAGCTGAAAGTAAACTGTAGCCTTTAGCAACTGATGTATCTATATTTAAGGGGAAAATATGAAATGACTATGATTAGGCATCATATTAAAGCTAAGTTTTCTTAATTAACCACAAATTTCGCAACCAAATATTCGTAATAGCTGAAGAATTAACCCTTTGAAGATTATAAGATGTGTTGACAGTTTATTAATATACTGTATATCATTAATAGTCCTCTGGTATTGGGCCTCCAGTTTAAGGGCTAGACCAATGGGGTTCTGGGATGCACTATGACACACAGACACACACCTATTTTATTTTATTTTATATGAAAGAAAGTCTTAACCCGACCCTCTTGTCAAAACCTCAAATTGTGAACGTCGACACATCTTTTGTGCTAATAAAGAATAATAAAGGTACAAAAATAATACTTGCATTAATATACAGACCTCCAGCTCAATCAGTGCAAACTGACCGAGAAATTTATGAACAAATTGCAGATGTAAGTAACTCACAAGATACCGTATTTTTTGGCGACTTTAATTTACCTGTGACCAAGTGGGGCGATACTCTTATTTCACACTCCGGACATGACTTGTATACGAACTTGCAAGAGAGTTCGCTTTATCAATTTGTTGGAACACCGACCCGTGGTAATAACGTTCTTGACATTGTACTTGCAACAAAAGAAGAATTAATAGAGAATTTGAATGTTGGTGATGAATTCAGTAACAGCGACCATCGTGCGATAACTTTCACTTTAAAGTTTACTAGTAACGAACCAAATAGTAGCATCGAAAAAGTCCCTAATTTCAAGAAAGCAAACTTTCATAAACTTAGAGCTATGTTTAAAGAAACTGACTGGAGCTTTTTAATTAACAATAACGACATAAATACATCTTGGAAGTTATTCAAAACCACTTACCTAAAAGCAGTGCAAGACTGCATACCATCGAAAATACGGCGTCCAGGCCATAATAATAAGCCCAAATGGTGGAATAAAGATATTTCAAACTGCCTGCTTGCTAAAAAATGTGCTAATGATAGATTAAAATCCTCACAAAATGACGAAGAACGGGTGAAATTTGTAGAGCTACGACGCAAAGCCAAAAAGTTAATTAAGCAAAGTAAAAAGACCCTAGAGTTACATATTGCGAATCAAAGTAAAACAAACCCGAAAGAATTCTATAGTTATATCAGAAAGAAAAAAGTAGTTACTTCAACTGTTGGACCGTTAGTCGATGAAAATGGAGAATACACCAAAGACAAAGTACAAATGAGTAATGCCCTCAATACCTTCTTTGCATCAGTTTTTACAACAGAAGACCTCAGTGATATCCCTACACCATCGCCGATTCAGATTGATAATTCAGATGTTCTAAGCAATATCACCGTTACAGAGAGAGAAGTATTGAATTGTTTAGATACTCAAGGTAAATAAAACGCCAGGACCTGATACAATCTCGCCTAGAGTTCTAAAGGAAGCTAAGGATGAGCTCTCCAAACCACTGACATTACTATTCAATAAATCCTTGCAGTCTGGAACTATGCCTGATCAGTGGAAGATAGCCAAAGTAACACCGATATTCAAAAAAGGCAGCAAATCCCTACCAAGTAACTATCGTCCAATTAGCTTAACCTCAGTTGTATGTAAAATGCTAGAAACGGTCATAAGAGACAGACTCGTAAATCACTTAGAGGAAAATAACATACTTAAAGATACTCAACACGGCTTTCGTAAAAAACGTTCCTGTTTAACAAACCTCTTAGACTTCTTCCACGATATCCTCAACCTCTACGATGAGAGTAAAGCTGTAGATATTATATACCTTGATTTTCAAAAGGCCTTTGACAAAGTTCCCCACAAACGTTTACTGCTAAAACTAAAAGCGCATGGAATACAAGACGGTGTGTTGAAATGGATAGAAAATTGGCTCAGCGACAGAAAGCAAAGAGTAGTCATAAACGGTAAGGCATCTAAATGGACCAATGTAAGTAGCGGGGTACCCCAGGGATCGGTACTAGGACCAATTCTCTTTCTAATTTACATCAACGACATAGATGAGGGTCTCACCTGTACAATCTCAAAATTTGCTGACGATACAAAAATTGCAAATAGCGTACTCTCAAAAGATCAAGTTGACGATATGCAACACAATCTAGATAAATTGTCACATTGGGCCCAAATTTGGCAAATGAGTTTCAATGCGGATAAATGTAAAGTACTACATATCGGATACCTAAATGAGAAAGCAAACTATTCGATGAATGGCACTCAGCTTAAGAATGTAAACAGAGAAACCGATCTGGGAGTAACAATATCGAGTAACCTAAAACCGAGTCAACAATGTTCAGAAGTTGTTAAGAAGGCAAACAAAATAATTGGCTTTATAGGCAGATCATTTGAGCATAAATCCAAAGACGTTATCCTAACCCTTTACAATTCCTTAGTCCGCCCTCTTCTGGAATACTGCGTTCAATGCTGGTGCCCTTATTACCAAAAAGACATAAAAAAGCTAGAACGAGTTCAACGTAGAGTTACCAAAATGATACCTAGCCTAAAGAACAAACCATACGAAGAGCGTCTTAGAGAATTAAATCTATTTCCTTTAACCCAGCGCAGATTAAGAGGTGACTTAATTCAAGTGTTCAAAATCATCAAAGGCATCGACAATATGAACTGTAGTAAGTACTTCACTATCGACCAATCTAATTACACGCGGGGAAACGGTTGCAAAATTATTGGTAAATCTTTTAACTCACACGAATCTAAGAATTTCTTCTTCAATCGAGTTGTCAACTTGTGGAATGGGCTTCCCCGAGATGTTATAGACTGCAGCACCGTTGATTCATTTAAATTCCGCCTAGGCAAATATCTCGCATCAAACCCGCGACTGACTGCGTTTGTAAATGAATAACTTTATTTTATCCTCCCCTCAGTTACTAACCCATATGTCCCCTACTAACTTCCTAGTCCTGCCACGGACATTAGTTCCAGGGCAGTAGTTCCCTTTCCAATGTTCCCTTACCCACTCTAAACCACTGTTTGGACACTTGATCCTCAGTGTTTTGGAGGACAAGCAGCCTAGAAGGGTCACTAGATCTGTTGTTGCTTGATTTCCTTTGTACTCCTTTGTACCTACACAAACACAGACATTATATACTCACCTACAGTAATAGCCCCCTAGTATTGGACACACACACACACACACACACACACCTACACAAACAGACATATGTATTATTATTATTATTATTATTATTATTATTATTATTATTATTATACCCACCTACAATGTACAGTAATAACCCCCTGATATTGGGCTGCCAGTACCTCCTTCAACATGAGGGCTAGACCAATGGGGTTCTGGGGTACACTGTGGTCTGGCCAGGCGGTGTACTGGTACTGATCAACCTATGGGGGGGGGGGGGAAATAGCATTATCTTCTTTTTTATTATTATTTTTGTTTAGACCTCCATCAAGCCATAACATATAGTCATAGACACATGCTTCTCTCAGTTTAAATTTATTGACGTTTTTTTTTTTTATGTTGGCTCCCTAGACCTCCATTTAGCTTAAGATAATACCTCAAAGATTCCCCGACAAGATAAATTTGTGCATTTTTCAGTAGAAAAATACCGAGCCTTTAACTTAGGAGGAACCGGCCATCAGCCGGGAAATTTGTCTACCAAAGAATGTACAAGTATAAGGGAGCCCACCTCGCTTTGTTTCTCTTTCTCTCCCTCTCTCTTTGGCTTATATGCATTCGGCCCCATTCACCCTACTGTTTTAAGACGTTAACCCCCATCCAGGTGTCAATTTTTTCCTGGCGAGCGGTAGCGAGCCAGCATATATATATATTTTTGCTTTACAGCAACCTAAATTTGTACATTTTTGAATAGAATGTTTTTTCCGGCGAAGCCGGATTTCTCCATACAATGGTGGCTCGCTATCGCTCGCCAGGAAGAAATCGACACCTGGATGGGAATAAACGTCTTTAAACAGTTGGCTGAATGGGGCCGAATGGATACAAGCCAAAGAAAGAGAGAAAAGGAGAGAGAGATAAAAAAAATCCGGTGACCCCCCTTAGCTCAAACAGGGGTCTTCAGGGTATTGTCTGTAGCTTGATGGAGGTCTAGGAAGCGTACTGAAGAAACAGGGGTCTTAAGGGTATTGTCTGTAGCTTGATGGAGGTCTAGGAAGCGTACTGAAGAAACAGGGGTCTTAAGGGTATTGTCTGTAGCTTGATGGAGGTCTAGGAAGCGTACTGAAGAAACAGGGGTCTTAAGGGTATTGTCTGTAGCTTGATGGAGGTCTAGGAAGCGTACTGAAGAAACAGGGGTCTTAAGGGTATTGTCTGTAGCTTGATGGAGGTCTAGGAAGCGTACTGAAGAAACAGGGGTCTTAAGGGTATTGTCTGTAGCTTGATGGAGGTCTAGGAAGCGTACTGAAGAAACAGGGGTCTTAAGGGTATTGTCTGTAGCTTGATGGAGGTCTAGGAAGCGTACTGAAGAAACAGGGGTCTTAAGGGTATTGTCTGTAGCTTGATGGAGGTCTAGGAAGTGTACTGAAGAAACAGGGGTCTTCAGGGTATTGTCTGTAGCTTGATGGAGGTCTAGGAAGCGTACTGAAGAAACAGGGGTCTTAAGGGTATTGTCTGTAGCTTGATGGAGGTCTAGGAAGCGTACTGAAGAAACAGGGATCTTAAGGGTATTGTCTGTAGCTTGATGGAGGTCTAGGAAGCGTACTGAAGAAACAGGGGTCTTAAGGGTATTGTCTGTAGCTTGATGGAGGTCTAGGAAGCGTACTGAAGAAACAGGGGTCTTCAGGGTATTGTCTGTAGCTTGATGGAGGTCTAGGAAGCGTACTGAAGAAACAGGGGTCTTAAGGGTATTGTCTGTAGCTTGATGGAGGTCTAGGAAGCGTACTGAAGAAACAGGGGTCTTAAGGGTATTGTCTGTAGCTTGATGGAGGTCTAGGAAGCGTACTGAAGAAACAGGGGTCTTAAGGGTATTGTCTGTAGCTTGATGGAGGTCTAGGAAGCGTACTGAAGAAACAGGGGTCTTAAGGGTATTGTCTGTAGCTTGATGGAGGTCTAGGAAGCGTACTGAAGAAACAGGGGTCTTCAGGGTATTGTCTGTAGCTTGATGGAGGTCTAGGAAGCGTACTGAAGAACACAAATACAAACAAATTACAATTAGAATACAAAATAACTAATTAATATAAAAATAGTATAATTATTCATTTATACATAAATTAAATTAATTAATAAAGATAATTAGAGTATAATTATTTGTCTAGATACAACTGAGAAAATATAAATGGATAAAACAAAATAACATAAATATTTGTCTATACACAAATTAAAATAGTATAATAATTTGTCTAAACACAAATGAAAATATATAAATAATTATAACTAAGAACAGTATAATTATTTGTCTAAACAAAAATTAAAATAACTAAATATAACTAAATACATTATAATTATGTCTAAACAGAAATGAAAGTAAATAAATATACAAAACTAATAACAGTATATTAATACATATAACTAAGGACAGTATAATCATTAATACATATAACTAAGGACAGTATAATCATTAATACATATTACTAAGGACAGTATAATCATTAATACATATAACTAAGGACAGTATAATCATTAATACATATAACTAAGGACAGTATAATCATTAATACATATAACTAAGGACAGTATAATCATTAATACATATAACTAAGGACAGTATAATCATTAATACATATAACTAAGGACAGTATAATCATTTGTCTAAACCCAAATGAAAATAAATAAACAAATAAAACTAAAAACAATATAATCATTATATCGAAACACTAATGAAATTATATACATCAATAAAACTAAAAACCGTCTAATTATTTGTCCACACACATTAATGGAGCCCACCTCGCTTAGTTTCTCTTTCTCTCCCTCTCTCTTTTTGGCTTGTATCTAGTCGGCCCCATTCAGCCTACTGTTTTAAGACGTTTACCCCGATCCAGGTGTCAATATTTTCCTGGCGAGTGGTAGCGAGCCAGCGTATATATTTTTTGTTTTGACAGCTTGCTAAATTTGTACAGTTTTCGATAGAAAAAATTCTCCGGCGAAGCCGGATTTCTCCATAAAATGCTGGCTCGCTATCGCACGCCAGGAAGAAATCGACACCTGGATGGGGATAAACGTCTTAAAACAGTTGGCTGTATAGGGACCAATGGATACAAGCCAGGGAAAGAGAGAAAAGGAGAGAAAGATAAAACAAAAAAAGCCGGTGACCCCCCTTAATTAAGCTAAAAACCGTCTAATTCTTTGTCTTTGTAAGTTATTTTGTCTCTATAATTGTGTCTGTCGTCCCTGTTTTGGTTTGTTTATTTTGCCAAGTTTTACATTATAATAAATACATTACCATTCTCGTTTCATTGCCCAGGGTCACTTGAAACTTGCGATGAATGAAGTCCATCTGAAATAATAATACAAATAATAATAATAATAATAATAATAACAATAATAATTATAATAATATTAATAATAATAAGAAGAAGAACAACAACAACAAGACAAAAAAATATATAAATAAATAAATAAATAAATATATATCTACCCTTAGCACCAATATTTACAACTGACCCAACGCTACTTATGTCTAGGTTATTCAAGGGGAAATTTTTTGTATTTACGTATATACCTATATACAGTATACTGTATATATATATATATATATATATATATATATATATATATATATACATATATATATATATATATATATATATATATATATATATAGTACTGTATATACCGGGTATACTGTATAATTATATATTATATATACTGTATCAATATATTCTACAAACGTCCTTTAGCATCTAACCACTTACACAATGTAAAGTGTAAGAATAATAAATAATGAATGATTGCAACTACCGGGAATCGAACTCGGGACCCACAAACAGGACGACAGTGTTCTACCACTGTACCATCAAGAAAGTTAAAGGTTTAGCACACACTCTTCGCACATATACCTTGTCGATATATAGGAACATGCACTGAGTGTTACACTAAACCCAACCTCACTATGATAGTCAAATGGAAGTACTGAAACACGTAGATATAGTATTATGAACGAAATTCCTATAAACACAACATTGTTTAATATAATTAATATCACTAATATATTTAACCCATACGGTACGGAAAACGTAGTACTTCGTTTGGGCAAGTTACAGCAATTTACAAGCTTTAACCCTTTGGCTGCGGCCATTTTTGGGCTATTTAGGGCATATTCAGGCACTCCTGAATGATAAATCAAGCATCTGCATTAAATTAAGTGTATTCTGCCGAAAACTAGGAGAGAATAGCTTCAAAATGTCACCAGAACGGGCCCCGTATGTGGTCTGGTTCACCCGCAGTGGTGACAGTGAAACGCGGGAAACCTGCTATTATGTAACACTCGCTCGCTTGGCTACACTGCTGGGAGACACAGAGAGAGACCCGCGCGAGACACAGTCAACCTCAGTGAGCCGCTCGGTGCTCTGAGGGTCGGAGGTGGGCCCCTCACGCTCCCGCCCACTGACACTCGATTTTTATGGTTTTTACAGGCTTTTAAAGCCTGGAAATTGCTGTAACTTGCCAGGACGTTCCAGAACGTCACCCGCAGCGAAAGGGTTAAAAGCCTGTAAAAGTCATAGAAATTGAGTGTTAGTGGGCGTCCACAAGGGGCCCACCTCCAACCGTCAGCACGTCCGTCCGTGCACTGAGACCCACAGCCCGGGTCTCAGCAGTGCTGCCAAAGGCAAAAAAGCGCTACATTGTTAATAAATAGCGAGTTTTCCCCAATGTCTATGGTAGCGCTGCGGGTGATCCCCGCGAACTACGAAGCTAATTTTATTTCATTTTGAAGCTATTTTCGTCTAGTTTTTGGCAGAATACATTTCATTACATGCAGACATTTGATTAATCATTCAGGAGTGCCTGAATATGCCCTAAATAGCCCAACTATGCCCGCAGAGAAAGGGTTATTATCACTGTTGTTTATAGTGCAAAATTTATCCATTTTGTCTCTTTTCACTTAAATAATACTACTAATAATAATAATGTTAATAATAATAATAATATTAATAATAATAATAACAAATCTAAGCTGGACTATACTGTAGGTCCGTGCGGCCGTGTTAACTCCCGAGACGTGTGGAACAGGATGAAATGTAAACAGAATAGGCTCTGTTTCGGCCTAGAGGATAAATTAGAGTATATGCATGTGGAAGATCATTAAATTTGGTTCAATAATATACACCAAATTTCGTGAAAATCAGTTCATAACTTTGAGAGCCACTTACGCTGGCGGAGATATATGCTCTATTGATCATCTCCAATATTTAATCTCTTCTTACTTGGACAATATTCTATCTGCTCACCAAATTTCGTGGTCATTGGTTCACAACTTTTGAGCTATCTTATTTACAGACAATCAGACAAATGGAGGCAAAAACATAACCTCCGTCCAACATCGTTGGCGGAGGTAACAATGAGGGGCTTTCTGGAAAGCGCGTACCGTACCTCCTCCTAAGCTGGCGGAGGTATGCGCTCTACCGATTGCCTCCTCAAATTAAATGCTTCTCTCGTGGTGCATATTCTATCTGCCCACCAAGTTTCGTGAACATTGGTTCATAACGTTGTGAGCCGTCTACGGTGACGGAGGTATGCACTCTACCAATCACCTCCACAATTAAACGCCTTCTTCCTTGGGGCATATCCTATCTGACCTCCAACTTTCGTGACAATCTGTTCATAGCTTTTTGATAGGTTTATCTTGTTTACAGACAAACAAATAAACAAACAGACAAACAAATTGAGGCAAAAACATAACCTCCACCAACTTCATTGGCGAAGGATATTGCACGTAATGTATTTCATTACCACCGGATCACATTTTCTGTCACTCCTGCAGAAGGGAAGCAACAGCGGGGTGCCCTGGACAAAATTTGAAAATAGGACTCTGACCATTATGTCTACGAAATAGATGAGATTATGTACATATTCAAGTAAAAATGAGTACTATCCCCATACTATAACCATTTTCAATTTCCGTCACTCTTGTAGAAGGGGACCTGTGGTAGGGCGCCATGTCCGACATGTTGGATCCAATTATTAATTGAAAGTATCTGTATGGTAGGCTATATTATATGTGTGGTTCATTAATCCCATAGAAATATCCGATCTCATTTTTCGACACTCCTGTATTAGGGAGACAGTAGCGAGGCGCCCTGGGCTAAAGTTGTAGATTGGACTCCGTTATGGTCAGGGAATAGATCACGCTACAGTATACAGTAGGCCTATGCATGTGAATTAAATTAGCAAAGCAAAGACCCCAAAAGACAGCCATCTACTCTAGTAGAAGGGGCCCTAAAGGTAACCACCAAGGGTGAAGTATTTTAAAAGTGCCCTCTTAAAGCCTGATCAATAAGCAAGAGTCTATGCATAAAGAGTTCTATGAAATATGCCTTAGCAATTTCCAAACAGGTGGCCATTTCATTTTTCACCACTACTGCAGAAGGCGCCAATTAGCGGGGTGCCCAGAATGTAAATATAAATATAATTTAAATATAATCGAGTATATGCGTGTGTAAGCTCATAAAATTTGGTTCAGTATTAACCGAGAAATAACAAATTTTGATAAGCGTCACAAAACTGCAGAAGGATGCAATTTGGGGGGCGTCTTGGCAGGAATTGAAACAAAGGGCTCAGTTACGGCCTAGACTCGAGGATAGATAATTTATATGCTTGTATAAGGTCATTAAATTTGATTCAGTAATAACCTAGAAATTGAAATTATGTATAAATGTTGGCGATTTGAGGGGCGCCCAGGCCGAAATTTGAAAAAAGGCTATGTTACGGCCTAGAGGATAGATCAGTGTACAAAGGTGTACAAAGGAGTACAAAGGAAATCAAGCAACACCAGATCTAGTGACCCTTCTAGGTTGCTTGTCCTCCAAAACACTGAGGATCAAGTGTCCAAACAGTGGTTTAGAGTGGGTAAGGGAACATTGGAAAGGGAATTACTGCCCTGGAACTAATGTCCGTGGCAGGATTAGGAAGTTAGTAGGGGACAGATTGGTTAGTAACTGAGGGGGGGATAAAATAAAGTTATTCATTTACAAACGCAGTCAGTCGCGGGTTTGATGCGAGATATTTGTCTAGGCAGAGTTTAAATGAATCAACGGTGATGCAGTCTATAACGTTTCGGGGAAGCCCATTCCACAAGTTGACAACTCGATTGAAGAAGAAATTCTTAGATTCGTGTGAGTTAAAAGATTTACCAATAATTTTGCAACCGTTTCCCCGCGTGTAATTAGATTGGTCGATAGTGAAGTACTTACTACAGTTCATATTGTCGATGCCTTTGATGATTTTGAACACTTGAATTAAGTCACCTCTTAATCTGCGCTGGGTTAAAGGAAATAGATTTAATTCTCTAAGACGCTCGCTCTTCGTATGGTTTGTTCTTTAGGCTAGGTATCATTTTGGTAACTCTACGTTGAACTCGTTCTAGCTTGTTTATATCTTTTTGGTAATAAGGGCACCAGGATTGAACGCAGTATTCCAGAAGAGGGCGGACTAAGGAATTGTAAAGGGTTAGGATAACTTCTTTGGATTTATGCTCAAATGACCTGCCTATAAAGCCAATTATTTTGTTTGCCTTCTTAACAACTTCTGAACATTGTTGACTCGGTTTTAGGTTACTCGATATTGTTACTCCCAAATCGGTTTCTCTGTTTACATTCTTAAGCTGAGTGCCATTCATCGAATAGTTTGCTTTCTCATTTAGGTCTGTGTCTCATTCCGTCTGTGTACTCATACCTCATGCTTCCCAGTACCCTGGAAAGAAGCAAACATTCATCCAGTTCCTAAAAAAGGTGCCTCTTCAGATCCATCAAACTACAGACCAATAGCTATAACTTCCACTCTTGGTAAAGTCTTTGAAATTATATTAAATAATCACATAATTAAGCCTCTTGAGAAAAATAAATTAATCAGTGATAGGCAATATGGTTTTAGACGATGTCGATCAACTGCAGACATTCTTTGCCTTCTTACGCATCAAATCAACCAAGCTACAGACCAACATGGTGAAACACATACAATAGCACTGGATATATCAAAGGCATTTGATAGAGTCTGGCATCAATCCTTATTGTCGAAGATGTCACACTACGGCCTTGCATCATTAGTTCCACTAATTTCTTCTTATCTTCATAACAGAAAAATATGTGTAATGGTAGATGGCCTTTATTCTCAATTTCACTCAATAAATGCTGGTGTTCCCCAGGGATCAGTTTGGCCCCAATTCTGTTTCTCATTCATATCAATGATCTCATATCTACCACTCATAATCCAATACATTCCTACGCAGATGACTCAACACTCCACAGTTCCTTCACATTTACCAATTCTTTCACCCAACCCGATCTTATAAATTCAAAAATAAACACTGCAATTTCTCTGAACCAGGACCTTTCTAGAATTAATGGATGGGGACAAAAGAATCTAGTTTCCTTTAATGCACAGAAAACCAAGTACATTCAATTTTCTAACTGACAGAATCTCACTGACTGCCATATATTTTTTAATGATGTAAATATTCCCACTTCCCCTAGTATTGACATTCTCGGTGTAACATTAACTACAAACTTGAGCTGGACACATTATGTTAGAAGCATTGCTAAGAATGCCTCTAAAAACTGGGACTCCTGTACAGAGTTCGAGAATTCTTCACTGACGAGCAGTTGGCCGTAATATATAAAAGTCATGTGCGTTCTCAGATGGATTACTGTTCACCTCTGTGGGGTGGAAGTGGAGTGGTTGCATTGAGGCAGTTGGACAAAATTCAAAATAAAGCTATTAGATTAATCAATAACCCTGCAATCACACAGGACCTTCCTACATTATCCATACGAGGAAACGTTGCATCCCTTGCATTATTCTACAGATATTTTCACAGCAATTGTTCCGAGGAACTTGCTTCAATTGTGCCGCCTCTCCACATCTTTCCCCGTAGAACTAGGGCAGCTGAGAGCGCCCATGAATTTACACTTTCTCCTCCACAATGCAGAACTTCTGCTTATCAGAATTCATTTATCCCCAGAGCTACTACTCTTTGGAATTCACTTCCCTCGAATTGCTTTCCACAAACTTACAATTTACAAATATTTAAATCCAGTTGTTACAAACATTTTATGAATGGAGGGATGCCTTTAGGCACATGGACCTTTTTGTTTTATCTGTGTTTTTCCTTCCTCCGTTCATTGTCTCTTAAAAAAAAAAAAAAAAAAAAGGTATCCGATATGTAGTACTTTACATTTATTCGCATTGAAACTCATTTGCCAAATTTGGGCCCAACATGACAATTTATCTAGATTGTGTTGCATATCGTCAACTTGTTCTTTTGAGAGTACGCTATTTGCAATTTTTGTATCGTCAGCAAATTTTGAGATTGTACAGCTAAGACCCTCATCTATGTCGTTGATGTAAATTAGAAAGATAATTGGTCCTAGTACCGATCCCTGGGGTACCCCGCTACTTACATTGGTCCATTTAGATGCCTTACCGTTTATGACTACTCTTTGCTTTCTGTCGCTGAGCCAATTTTTTATCCATTTCAACACAATGTCTTGTATTCCATGCGCTTTTAGTTTTAGCAGTAAACGTTTGTGGGGAACTTTGTCAAAGGCCTTTTGAAAATCAAGGTATATAATATCTACAGCTTTACTCTCATCGTAGAGGTTGAGGATATCGTGGAAGAAGTCTAAGAGGTTTGTTAAACAGGAACGTTTTTTACGAAAGCCGTGTTGAGTATCTTTAAGTATGTTATTTTCCTCTAAGTGATTTACGAGTCTGTCTCGTATGACCGTTTCTAGCATATTACATACAACTGAGGTTAAGCTAATTGGACGATAGTTACTGGGTAGGGATTTGCTGCCTTTTTTGAATATCGGTGTTACGTTGGCTAGCTTCCTCTGATCGGGCATTGTTCCAGACTGCAAGGATTTATTGAATAGTAATGTCAGTGGTTTGGAGAGCTCATCCTTAGCTTCCTTTAGTACTCTAGGTGAGATTGTATCAGGTCCAGGCGTTTTATTTACCTTGAGTTTATCTAAACAATTCAATACTTCTCTCTCTGTAACGGTGATATTGCTTAGAACATCTGAATTATCAATCTGAATCGGCGATGGTGTAGGGATATCACTGAGGTCTTCTGTTGTAAAAACTGATGCAAAGAAGGTATTGAGGGCATTACTCATTTGTACTTCGTCTTTTCTCCATTTTCATCGACTAACGGTCCAACAGTTGAAGTAACTACTTTTTTCTTTCTGATATAACTATAGAATTCTTTCGGGTTTGTTTTACTTTGATTCGCAATATGTAACTCTAAGGTCTTTTTACTTTGCTTAATTAACTTTTTGGCTTTGCGTCGTAGCTCTACAAATTTCAGCCGTTCTTCGTCATTTTGTGAGGATTTTAATCTATCATTAGCAAATTTTTTAGCAAGCAGGCAGTTTGAAATATCTTTATTCCACCATTTGGGCTTATTATTATGGCCTGGACGCCGTATTTTCGATGGTATACAGTCTTGCACTGCTTTTAGGTAAGTGGCTTCGAATAACTTCCAAGATGTATTTATGTCGTTATTGTGAATTAAAAAGCTCCAGTCAGTTTCTTTAAACATAGCTCTAAGTTTATGGAAGTTTGCTTTCTTGAAATTAGGGACTTTTTCGATGCTACTATTTGGTTCGTTACTAGTAAACTTTAAAGTGAAAGTTATCGTACGATGGTCGCTGTTACTGAATTCATCACCAACATTCAAATTCTCTATTCATTCTTCTTTTGTTGCAAGTACAATGTCAAGAACGTTATTACCACGGGTCGGCGTTCGAACAAATTGATAAAGCGAACTCTCTTGCAAGTTCGTATACAAGTCATGTCCGGAGTGTGAAGTAAGAGTATCGCCCCACTTGGTCACAGGTAAATTAAAGTCGCCAAAAATTACGGTATCTTGTGAGTTACTTACATCTGCAATTTGTTCGTAAATTTCTCGGTCAGTTTGCACTGATTGAGCTGGAGGTCTGTATATTAATGCAAGTATTATTTTTGTACCTTTATTATTCTTTATTAGCACAACAGATGCGTCGACGTTCACAATTTGAGGTTTTGACAAGAGGGTAGGGTTAAGACTTTCTTTGATATAAAGTAAAACGCCACCTCCATTTCGATTTATTCGACTTTTCTCAAACATTACATAACCGGGAAGTGAATACTCTGCTAAAAAGTCTCTATCTTCTGTATTGAGCCAAGATTCTGTTATGCCAATCACATCATAATTTTCTGTAAACACTAGCTCCTCTAAATCTGAAAATGTATTGCGTATGCTACGAGCGTTTGCATAGAAAACCTTTAAATTTGTTATTTTAGAACTCACGGAACGCTCTTTAATAATATTTTTGGTTCTTGTCGGATCTACATTTATGTTCATGGCTGTCCTCGGTCCTCGCTGTCTTCGGTCCTTATCGCTGGTGGTCCTCGGTTGCCTCTGTTTTTTTCTTGGTGTTGGATGATTTATGTCACTGCTGCTTCTTCTCGGATGGCGTTTTTTGATCCATGGCTGCGGACTGCTTCGTGTAGGAGACGACCCATGCGTGCTGAACCCACAGGGTTTAGATGAGTGCCATCCTTGCGGAACAGAGTAGGCTGGTTGTAGAAGTTGTCCCAGAGGTTGATGAATTCAACTTCTTCCCTCAGACACAAATATTTTAGTCGGCTATTTGTGCTGAAGGCCTTGTCGTAGAATTTGTCAGGTGCGTCGATCTTGGGGAGAATGCCTGAGATGATGATATTCCTTGACTTGTTTTTGTAGTGCTGGATCATCTTACGAAATTTCTCCATCAACTCTTCGGATCTGGTGCGCATGACGTCATTTGAACCAGCATGGATGACAAAAAGGGTATTTTCATTTGCATCCTTTGTGGTATCTTCGAAGGCTTCCACAATGTCGTCCAGTCCAGCTCCTGGGATGCAAAATCTTTTTCGTTGATTTGGGACTCTGTCGCAGAACTCTTCGACCTGTCCTCGTAGGATGGAATCCCCAACGAGCCTGGTCTCTTCTGGTTCGTCTTCCATCTCTACCAATATCTCAAATCTGTTTTGACATTGTGACTGGTAGATGAGACCTTTTCTGCGTTGGCCGTGCACCGTTCCTCACTGGTGTAAATCCGGAAACCTGTGGTGGCGGAACTCTACGTACAGGTCGGGGAGAGGAGTGGTTAGAACGGGGGCGAGGGGTTGGTACTGTTCGTACAGTACATGCATGTGAAAAATAATTAAATTTGGTTCAGTAATAACCGAGAAATAGCCATTTTTTATATCAATCGCTCTAACAACAACAACAACAACAACAACAACAACAATAACGACATGAGTGAGCTTTAGGGGTCCTGCTTTGCACAGACCTAAAAATAAAGTAATGTGCCATTTCGCCCAAAATCAAAACGGCATACCCAACTCTGCGAAGGGTTTACAATCATCACTAATATTACCACCATTATTACTACTACTATCATCACCACTACAATTGTCACCATCATCACTAATATTACCACCATCATCACTACAATTGTCACCTTTTAATGTCAACTAAACTAACTTAACCTAACAAATGCGGGCAAGTTTTTGTTCGCCCCCTTAAAGATGGCGTTCTGTGGCGTTTTGGCATTCTGTGGCGTTCTGTGTGTCATCATCATTGCTTGGGAATAGATACAGGGTGGGGGTGGGGGTCCTGAGGGGGGGGGGGGCAAAACCATATTTTGGACCTAAAATCATAACTATTGCACACATTCAAAAACATTTTTTTTAATTACCGTCGCATTCACGCACCGAATGTTCATGTGAAGTTTGGTGAAAATCCGTCGAACGGTCTAGGAGGAGTAATCGGACGGACAGACAGACAGACAGACATTTCGGCCGGCATGTACCACTATACGTGGGGCGATACCACTCTGCTTACGCAGAGTTGATAATGGGTAAACAGTGACAATGGTAACTCACCTTGACCTCTGTGCTGACCAGTTTGATTTTGAGACCATATTTGTTCAACTCCTGGTCCTTATCTGGCCAGTACTGTGCTACCTTCACCTGTTCAGGAAAAATAATATATATACACAAAACCGTCACAACTGTTACATTGGTGCCATGATTCATTACAGTAGATAATGTGTACAGCTAATTACAATACTGCAAGGCCGAATATAATTATACAACCAAGAAAGAGAAAAAAGCAGGTCACCCCCCTTAAAAGTCATAGACGTACCTTGCCATTCTCGATACAATTAACGACCATAATGACAGCTGGTGACTTGGCCACCCACACCATCCTCCAGAAGTCCCCCACGGTGTCCACATTCTGGTCTTTGGGGCCCTGGGTTGCGATGAAGGCCCAAGATTCTGTTGGCCCCTAGGGAAAAAATAAAAAATATATAATAAATAATATAAATAATAATATGAAGAAGAAGAAGTAAAAAATCTATCTATCTATCTATATACTCAGGCCCAATCCCCACTTTTCCCACTTTTTTTGTTTAAATAATAATATAATAATAATAATAATAATAATAATAATAATAATAATAATATTACTAATGATAGCTATAACAATTGTGGTACTAACACCATCAGCCAAGCAATGACCGGCATCCAACGTGATCACAGCATCCGAATTTCATCAGATTCACAGCTTAAGTTAGCAGAGATGTGGTACTAAACAAGCAACCAATCAGCGGCCAGCTTTTCTGGACAAGGAACAAGTGATACATCGGCCTGATCGAACACCTTTCCCGGGCGCTGATTGGTCGGCGGCACATCAATCAATTTCATGTCTTCTCACCTCATATATTCCAGCAAGGAGAACATTATTACTCTGGTGCAAGCCTCATACTCCTGTAAGCCACCCAGTAAGGAGGAAACTCATTGCCGGGACAATGTTAAGAAGGAAAGAAAGCCGAAAAGGAGAATATAGATCATCAAAGGAGCCGCCCTGGCATCTGTCACCCAGGTCGGATGGCTCAGCCAAGCAGCGCACGCCTAGAGCTTGTTCCCACATCGCCTACTGGCATCACATATCAAGACAGTTGCAAGGGCAAGAGACAGAGAAACCACAAGAAGGCCTGAATAGAGTTTATTGGCCTATTCAAAGATTATTAAAAGATGGATAGATTGCCAATAATAAAATACTGTGTTGGTGGTGCAATGGTTCAGATGCTTATGTTCTGGGTGTGGTGTCCCGAGTTCGAATCCTGTGTTACTTAACTTTATTTATGGGATTTGGCCCAGCAGAGACTCAATACAAAGATGAAAGAATTGACAAACCTGGCTGTGCAAACTGAAATGTTAATGTGACCTATATTAGGTGAAATAAGGCGAACAAAGATTAAAGACAACAAATGATGAACCAAAAGTAAACCTGAGTTAAAGCAAAAGTTCTTCATTGTTAGGAAAGTGAAACGCCAATAGCCAGTGAGAGTATTAGGTAATCATAAATTATATCATGAGTAGCCTAGTTGAATTTTGTGAAGAAACGACCTAAGAGCTTTATATTGCCATTAAATACAAAATTAAATTGGGGGACAGTTGCCTGGTTAATTTCTATCTTTAACTAAGTGCTATACCAGGTTTTTCCTGGGGTTGTATTGACTTTATATGTAGGTTCTTACTCGAATGGAGAAGATCAGAACACACAAGAACACAAGCACGAAAGAACTAGAGGATAATATAAAACAAAGTACAAACATAGATTATTCTTGTTCACACAAATCATATACAGTAGGTAGAGGTGCAATGTTACATATGACAGGGATAGGTTATATATAGCAGCACGATCGACGATCCACTAGGTGTCTCAAGGGGAAGATATAGGCAGGTTACGACGATCTCTGAAGACGTGGCTGCCTGGTATTCCCTACAACGTCCTGGTCCGTGGGGTGGTCCTTTCGTGTGACGGTGCCAGAAGGTAGGGGAAGACATCCTTGTAGATCTTCTGAAGACTGTAGAGGTTAGGGCCTTACATAAAAATGAGACGTTTCACCAGTGTCTCACGTTCTTGTATCATGGGCTTAAAGTAAGGAGCTGTTTCACCAGTGTCTTACGCTCTCCCTTACAATCCAGACCTAGACTTCTATGGTAGTCTCTGGAGGAACTTATATGTTGGAGTTTTGGGATATTTACGAATACGAGGCGTTACACCAGTGTCTGTTGCTCTCGTATTGTAAGGGCTAAGTAGGGAGATGTTAACCCAGGAACTGCCGGGAGACTCTTAAGAGTTCCCCCGGCGGACTGCGGGAAGACTCTTAAGAGTAAGGGGAAAAAAAAATCAATTTAAAACACAGATTTTTTTTTTTTTTTTTTTTTTTGCCCCTGGGCCATGCCAAATATCACTCCTCCACATCCCCTCCTTCCCCACTTTCCTCCCTTCCTTCAGTTATCACCTATTTTCCCTGTTATTCCCTTATTCTGTGGTATATTTTCGTGCTAACATTAGCGAGTTGGTAGCAGGGCGTTGTCATCACTGTTACCAAGCGTGGGAAAGAGCGAGAGAGAGACTATTGCGTAACAGTGTCTCTCCAGACAAGGGGAGGTGAGGAGGGAAGGGAGGTTGCCTCAGCCATATATTATGTAACTCCCGGCCTGTATCGCCGATTTTGACCATCCAAACGCTGTTTCCACTTGTTTTATTGATGTAACAGGTTAATACCTTTACAATCAACCTATAATAGGCGCATATGGATAAGTATTAATGCTATTTATGGTAAAATAACGATGTTAGTGATGGGAATAGCTCAAATACGTCAGCACAGGAGTGTGGTGTCTCATACCCCCCATGCGCACTTCTTAGGTTAACCCATGTTTCTTACACCTTCCACTACTAAAGTCCTGACCTAGAGGGAAGCCGTTTCACCAGTGTCTTATGCTCTTCCAACCAAGTCTTACTGAGGGGGTACGTTTACTACAACCGAAGCGCGTCGCCAGTGCTGCATACTCGGGTTATAGTAATTCCTATATCAAGGCAAAGTTCTCGATGTTGGGTTGAACCAGTGTGGCCCAACAAGGATACGGTAAATCCTTGATATCTTACTCCCTCAAGGCACTTTTCTCGGATATTATCCCAAGTCTTCCAGATATCTAGTCTACCAGTGTGATTTAGAGTATCGTTCCAACTGTACTGATCATGGTTTTGGCTGGAGAGGTCTTACCAGTTTCGTCGTTCCTTCCGGTTGCGCAACTCGGTGTTAGAAGGACAGTTGTGCTCGGAGGAAGGTCTGTGTCGACGGCATCAGAATTCAACACCAGAATTCGCGCCACGGTGGTGGTGCATCTCCGGGCAAGATGGGCGTGTGGTGGTTTGGGTCTTATGGAGGATTTCCCTTCCCTGATGTTGGTAGAGGACTTCTCTGGTTTCCCTGGTGGTCTTGCTTGTTAACCTCACGGTTATGTCCTTTCCTGGTGTCGGGGGAAGTGGCGAGGTGATGGTGGCGACCCGGGCCTGACATGGTGAGGAGGCTCTTCTGTCCTCTTGCCTTGTCAGCGTGGTGACAGGAGTTACTTTGATTCTGGTGCTTCCATCTCCTATCTTGCTTTGATCTCCCATCTCACTAAGAATAGTCAATTATATAAATATCGGAAGATTAAAACGTAACGCCTGTATCTTATCAGAAATCCTTCAGGTTTAAAGTGAGAGGTCGAACATTTGGAAACTAATCTATGTTATAAGGAAATTGATTATCACAGAAATATATATCAAGGACGTTAAAATTTTATCGCTAGCGCGATCATATTTACTCATTTTAGAGTAACACGCTTTTGGTTAATCCAGTTTCATTTTCCCTTCATTTAAAATATTAGTATGCCTTGACTTTCAAAGCCGAAATAGGTCAATTAGTGAATAGCACTCAGAGTAATAAGTTGCTACAAGAATATATATTGCCGAAGGACGTTTTTTTTTTTTTTTTTTTTTTTTTTTTTTTTTTTTATTTATTTTTTTTTTTATGTGGATGAGGGAGACAAAAGGCGAAGCTGTCTGTGACGAGTGCCTCCCCCAGAGTTAAAAGAGTGACACGGCAAAAATCAAGAAATGTTCGATCCAAAATGTCTGGACACACAGACTTTGAAACAATTTAAATCATAGGTTGAGGGAAAGATTGATTCAGGAAGAGAGTTCCAGAGCTCAGCTGTTTCACTCATGAGTTGGAGAGTTGTACAGAGTAGGGGTGGGATTGTGTTGCTAGACGGGTACTACGTATGCTACGTAGAAGAGGTGGTATGCATGCACTGAGAGTGCTTCGAGAAACACGATAGAATAGCGAGAGAGATGCAACAATGCGGCGAAGTGAGAGAGAGATTGCAGAGAGTCGGTGAGTGGACAGGAGTTAATGATACGAAAGGCTTTCCTTTCTACCTTGTCTAGAAGTGCTGTGTGAGAGGATCCTCCCCACACATGTGAACAATACTCAATACAAGGACGCACTGTGCCCCTGTGCAAAGCAAGAAACTGTGCAGTGGTAAAGAACCCCTTGAGGTGGTTGAGCACACCAAGACTCTGAGGGGCCGCCTTAGCAAGACTGGTAATATGGTCCTTCCAAGAGAGAGCAGAGGAAAAATAGATGCTGAGAAAAGATGAGGGGTTGATTTTTGTATTGTTGAAGTATAAGGGATAGTCCTCTGGGAGTTCACGACAGGTGGACAGATGGAAAATTTGGGTTTTGAAAGCATTAAAGGCAACACGGTTGCCATATGCTTTCATTAGTTTATTCAAGTACATTGGGGTTTGTAATGGATGATTAATGTTAAGAACGGGGTGTTACTTATTTATCTGCCCCAATTGAAAATGGTAGTTAGATCAGAAGATAAGTGTTGTATGACTTTATTACGTTTGTTTTTGAGGGATTGCTTGCTGGGGTGTTCTGGGAAACTAATTGAATAGTGTAAGGTAGAGTCGTCTGCATATGAATGGATGAGGCTGGAGGTACAGTTGAGATCATTTATTGAAATTAAAATGAGAATAGGAGATAGGACAGATCCCTGAGGAACACCAGAGTTGATAGGATGAGGAAGTGAACGATGGCCGTCCACAACCGCAACTATGGAACGGCCGGAAAGGAAACTTGAGACAAAGGCACAATGGAGGGATAGAAACCGAAGGAGGGTAGTTTAGAAATTAGAGATATGTGCCAGCCTCTATCGAAGGCCTTTGATATGTCTAGCGCAATAGAAAAGGTCTCACCGAATTCCCGAAAGGAGGATGACTAAGAGTTAGTAAGATATGAAAGAAGATCACCAGTAGAGCGGCCCTTAAGGAACCCATACTGGCGATCTGAGAGTAGATTATGAGAAGAGAAATGCTTAAGAAATCGGGAAGTAATAATAGTTTAAAAAACTTTAGAGATACAACAAATAAGAGCAATATTGGACGATAGTTGGAGGGTTGAGAGCGGTCACCCTTGTTTGGGACAGGTTGAATGAGAGGAAACTTCCAGCAAGAAAGGAAGACGTTGGAAGAGAGACAGAGACGAAAGAGTTTTCCTAGGCAGGGAGTCGGCACGAAAGCACAGTTTTTGAGTACAACAGGAGGAAGACCATCTGGACCGTAAGCCTTCTTAGTATTAAGCCCAGAGAGGGTAGAAAGTATATCTTTAGAAGAGATTAGAATATTATGCATAAGTAGAAGAGAGGGGGGTGGAGAGGAAGGAATCATCCAATGTGGAGTTTCTAGCGAATGTTTGAGCGATGAGTTCAGCTTTGTTAGAGGAAGAAGTGATGGTTGTGCCATCAGAGTGGAAAAGGGGAGGGAAAGACGAGGAAGAAAAATTGTTGGAGAGGTTTTTGGCTAGATGCCAGAAAGGTTGGGAAGAGCTAGAGTTGGATAATTCAGGGCATTTATTATTGATGAAAGAATGATTGGCAAGTCGAAGAACAGATTTGGCCTGATTCCGGGTAGAAACATAGGAAGAATGAGATTCTTGAGTTTTAAGGTGTCAGTACCGTTTGAATGCTTCATCCTTATTGCGGACAGCAGTACCACAAGCGTGAGTAAACCAAGATTTTCTTGCATTAATCTGAGAGAAAGAAGATGGAATGTATGCCTCCATGCCAAATAGGATTACCTAGGTAATGCGTTCAGCACTCTCCGAGGGTCCCTGGTCACAGAAGTAAAAATCATTCCATGGGAAATCAAAGAAGTACTGCCGGAGAGCCTCCCAGTCGGCAGCACCAAAGTGCCACAAGCGCCGCTGACTGGAAGGATCGGGTTGTCATACTCGGGAGGTAGGACAGGTGACAGAGATAAGTTTATTGTCGGAGGAGCCCAAAGGAGAAAATATCATCAGTATAAAAAGAAAGATTACAAGTCAGAAACAAGTCAAGAATGGTGGGCCGATCTCCGAAGCGATCCAGGATACGGGTGGGGTGCTGAAACAACTGCTCTAGGTCATTTAGAATAGAAAAGACATAGGCTTGTAGGTTATACACTGCGGGTTGTAATATTCAAATTCCTTCACATGTTTGAACATATTTTGGTCCGGAGCGAGAAGTACTAATATATCGGAAATATATACCTGATAAAGATGGTTTATTATCCCGAGGAGCGCGCAATCGAGATGTTGAAAAGTGCCACGTATGCAAAAAAAACTTTCCATTCTGACATTATTTGTAATACTTACCATGTAAAGCAGTATTTCTTCTCCATGTGAATTTATTTTACTTATATGAAGAACATATGAACTGTGAAGACCAGACAATACTGTATTTGTAAACATATATTTGTGGTGGGAAGGGGTGGATGGTGGAGAAAGAGAGCGTGCAACATACGTCTGCTCGCTAAGAGTGCTTGAGGCACGTCGGCCCAGCAGCTCTCTTCTGCAGATGGGAAGGGGAGGAGGGAGTGTGAGGGAGTGTTACTCACCATATTTTATGCGTGGAAAGGGAGGAATCACGAAAATAAGAGGAATAATGGCCAATAATTGAAGAGAGGGAGAAATGGGGTGAGAAAGGGGAGAAGGAGAGGGAGGGGGTTGAGGGTTGGGACACATATTGGGAAGATGAAAGAAGTAGTGGAGAGAGGTTACACTACCTAATCACATATTGCTTCCATTTGCGTGCCTGTGGGGCGTGTTTTGGGTATATTTTCATGGGCTGTCTTCCGTGAGGCCTATCGCGTACGCTATACAGATACTTCCGTGAGGCTTATCACCCTCTTAGAGGTTAAATAAAGTAAAGTATCTGATCAACAGTTGAACTATTTAAACCCAATTATTATAAAATTCTAAGATTATATACAACACCAATAGCAAGAAGAAGAAGAAGTGTATAGGGAGTCCAAATACCTCAACATAGTTAGCGTTGATGTAGTCCGAGTTAGGAACGCCCTTCAGACATGGCAGCTTCACGCGGGTGTGGTTGTCTGGGGAACGGGTACAACAAACACAATTATTATTATTATTATTATTATTATTATTTATGTTAATAATAAATGTTATATCATTACAATTATTATCATTACTATTTATTATTTTGTTTTCTTTTATATACTGTATATATATATATATATATATATATATATATATATATATATATACAGTATATATATATATATATATATATATATATATATATATATATATATATTAATTCTTCGTTTACTTTTTTTCTCTCTAAACCTCTTTCAAGCTTAATTAACACAATTTTCGGTAGAAAAAGGTCCCAACCAAAGGCCAGTTCCTCCAACAGTACATGCTCGCTATTGCTAACCAGGAAAAAAAGACATCTAAATGGCACACAAGATCTTATAATCACCAAACTAAAGGGGCGAATGTCTTAAGGGGGCCCACCTCGTTTTTTCTCTCTTTCTCACTCTCTATCTGGGTTGTATCCGTTCGGCCCCATTCAGTGTACTGTTTTAAGACGTTTACCCCAATCCAGGTGTTAATATTTTCCTGACGAGCGGTAGCGAGCCAGCATATATATATTTTTTTTTTACAGCAAGCTAAATTTGTACATTTTTTGATAGAAAAATTTCTCCGGCGAAGCCGGATTTCTCCATACAATGCTGGCTCGCTATCGCTCGCCAGTAAAAAATCGACACCTGGATAGGGATAAACGTCTTCAAACAGTTGGCTGAATGGGGCCGAATGGATACAAGGGAGAAAAGGAGAGAAAGATAAAAAAAGACGGTAACCCCCTTAAAATCTCGAAACTAATGGTGCTAAACTCCCCTCCCCCCCTCTTAACAATGTATAATCTCTCCAGGTTGATGTTGACTTACATGGCAGGTTGTTCTTGTATCTGTTCTTCTTGCGGTTCACCTCCATCTGTCCGTGTGAACAACTCTTGCCCGTGCTGGCTGGAACGCTCTGTAGGAATAGGTCATCGGTTATTATACCCTAGAGTAACCCGCTGAAGATTATGACGGGTTTTAGAAGTTTATTCTGGCTATCATTAGAGGGTTTTGTACAGTTTAGGAAGGATCTGTGAAAGTTATATCGGTAGAGACTCTCTCAATTAATCCTTTGACTTCTATATACTTTTCCTAATATGAATAAAATCGTCTGATAATGGCCAGAAAACAGAAAAGACATGAGTGATCGAACCTTGAAAAGGTTAAAATACAATCACAACTTATAAGCATAAGTAAAGTTACACCCATTTGAATCTTTGAATCATTAAAGTATTGTAGCATCTGGGCTATAGTAGAATATTGCATTGTCTCGTTTGTGTTTGATACTGATTCAAATGGGTGCATCACCATTTGTATTCTTGACTGTACATAAACATAATGTGAAATTGTTGGACCTTAACCCTTAAAAGGCGGGCAAGGTCTCCAGACGTTCTTTCAGTACGCCCCAGGCAACGTTCTGAGATGTATTGCACTTCCCACACCCGAAAGCATGTATCTGGGGAGACATATGGTGGTACCTAGCATATGTCTGGACTATGAGAAAACTCAACCTGCATACACTCAGTTTGCCTCGAACCATTAGAATGGCCTGACAGCTAATGTAAGTAATTTGACCTTGTCCGATTACTCACCCTGCACTGTGAAGCGGCCAAAGTTTTGGTCGGCCCCAGCCAAGTTCCTGCCGTGACCCAATTACATTATTGGCATAATTAATAATATATGTAAACATACAGTATGTAATCAGAAACTAAGTGAATTTTTTTTCCATGAAACCATGCGCTAAGGTCTGAACGAAAAACACTTAATGCACCAGCCCAAATAGGGTACCTTTCTTGGCATCGAGATAGAGTGTTTGCCTCGTAATCATGGCAGCCCGGTATAGATCCTCGGCCCAAGATAGCTGTTAGGTGATTTTCATATTAAACGGAGTATTTCTGCTATGGTAAAATTTTAAATTGTAGTATAGTAAAAATAAGTGCGAGTCAATAAAAATGGCCGCCTCTGCAGTACGAGAGTTTTGAACTAATATCCAAATACAATAAAGGAGTGGGTACAAGTGAGTGTTAATTCTGACCATGAACTCTGGATCTGTGTCCGGTGAAGAGATGGCCCGGCAGAGATATGCTTCCAGGTCTGTCTGTGGGATGTCTCTCATGATGTTGGCGTACAGTGACTCCATCTCGGATGTGGCCACGGGCTGTTCCGGGTAGGGTATCTCCTCCGTGGTCTCCCCTGCATCGCCTCCCATAGTAGCGTTCACTGTGACATCTTCTGCGGTACCAGTGTCCCAACTGGTCTCCGTGGCATCTGATGTAGCGTCCGAAATAGTCTCCGCGGCCGGGCCCTCTTCCTCCCTCACCGCCACCTCCACTCGGGGGTTGGTGCCTCCAGAGTACTTCGCCAGCACTGGAGTGGAAGGAAAGTATTGGGTTAAAGGAGGGTAGGGGTATTTATTTGTATATTTAGTTATTTATCAACTCTGCGTAAGAGTGGTATCGCCCCCCGAATAGTGGTACATGCCGGCCAAAATGTCTGTCTGTCTGTCTGTCCGAAAACTCCTCCTAGACCGTTTGACGGATTTTCACCAAACTTCACACGACCATTCGGTGCGTCAATAAGACAGTAATTAAAACAGATTTTTTGAATATATGTGCAATAGATATGATTTTGCACCTCCCCCCCCAACCCCCGAAGGGTCTTACACACAGAATGCATTCGTTCAGGGGCCGAAAAAAATTCGCCCCGTATCTGTTAGGTTAAGTTTGGTTAAGTTGTCAATAGAAGTGATGGTAATACTGGGATGATGGTAATAGTAGTGATGATGGTGATAATAGTAGTGATGATGGTTGTAGTTATAGTGATGATGGCAGTAGTGATGATGATGGTGATAGTACTAGTAGTAGTGATGATGGTCATAATAGTAGTGAAAATAGTAACAAGTAATGATGATATTTGTAGTGATAATGATGGCAATAGTAATGATGGTAGTAACGATGGTGACAGTATTAGTGATGATGGTGAGTAGTAGTGATTATGGTGAAAATTGTATTGATGCCAGTAGTAGTGATGATGAGAGTAGGAGTGATGATGGTAAGAGTAGTATTGATGCCTATAATAGTAGTAGTGCTGATGATCGTAATGGTGATAGTGACTAGTAGTGATGATGGTGACCCATCGCAGAGTTGGGTATGCCGTTTTGATTTTGGGCAAAACGGCACGTTTACTTTATTTATATATATTATTTCAGTTTGCTCCCGAGTCCTACATCAAGCTAAACATTATCCCTAAGATCCCCCTTCAAGATATATTTGTATATTTTTCGTTAGAAGAATGTCCCAACCAACGGCTGGTTCCTCCATAATTACAAGCTTGCTATCGCTTGCCATGAAAAAATGTACACGTAAATGGGACAAAAGGTCTTAATATTGACAAAGGAATGGGGTAAAAGATCTTAAAATAGCCAAGCTAATGAGGCAAACACCTTAAAATCTGATAACTAATGAGGGTGTAGGGGGCCTAGGAAATCCAAATGCCTTCCCTTAACCCTTATTTGGCGGGGCCCGACTTAAGGCGGTCTAGAGAACCATGGACAAAAGAGCTGGGCCCGCCTTAAGTCGGTTGCAATTTTGAGCACATAATTGGCTCTGAGAGAGAGCGGTGGGAGGAGCGTAGGTTGACTTTGACCGTTCGGCACGGCTCCCGCGCCGCGACTGGGCCCACCTGCACACCAATTGCCTCCCTAGACAGGGAATTATGTAAGGAAATTACCGTATTTTAGGGATTTTTCCTTCGTGTTGCACGATCGTTGCAAGACAACCCGTGATCGTAGGAGGATGGTTCAGGTGTCCTTGGAAAGCTCAATTAACGCCCTTTCACGGATACATAATTGTATTACGCTCTGGCTCTTCTTTATGCATGAAAAAAAGCATGGAATGAAGCTCATTTAGGGTAAATATGCCCGCTGGGCAGGTAGTAGAAGTTATTAACCTAGCCGCTTGTGGAGTGTTAAGGCCCTTCTGTGGTAACACATATTGACTCTGTGTGGCACTGCTCGGATTTTTGAAACTTAGAAAAGCCACTAGGTAATTTTTAGGAATTTGTTCTGGACCCCCTTCTTCCTCATGTTCAGCCCCATTAATTTTGAGATTTTAAGGTGTTGGCCACATTAGTTAGGCGATTTTAAGACCTTTCGCCTCATTTCCTTGTCAATTTCAAAACCTTTTGTGCCAAAGTTCTTCTATTCAACAGCTGAGCTCTGGAACTCTCTCCCAAAATCAGTCTTTCCCTCCTCCTATGACTTGAATTGCTTCAAACTCCATGTGTCCAGACATTTTGGCTCGAACGTCCCTTGATTCTGGTCCTGTCACTCTTTCTACTATGGGGTAGGTATTCGCTACAGGCAGTTCTGCCTTTTGTCTCCCTCACTCACATAGAAAACAAAAATATATATAGGTGTCGACTTTTTCCCTGGCAAGCGACAGCGAGTTTGAAATTTCGAAAGAATTGGCCTTCAGCCGGGACATTAACTCCTAAACAGTCGGCTCGCTATCGCTCGTTTTAAATAAATCGATACCTATATATCACGAAAGGTCTTAAAATTGACAAAGAAATGGGGCGAAAGGTATTAAAGTAGCCAAACTAATGGGGTCACCATAATTATGGGGTGAGTGTCTTAAGCTCTCAAAACTAATGGGGCTAAACATGAGGTAGTGTATTGATGATATTACTTAGAGTACTTACCATTATTTGTCCATGCTGGCAAGTATTTCTTCAATTGCCTGTGGAAAAGATAAAAAGAGTTGGACAATAAATGTATGTAATTGTTTAACCCCTTCTGTACCGGCGACATAAACTTTAATATATTCTGGCTGCTATTAGACGATATTATATAGGTTAAAAAGGGCCTCCAGCAATTAACAGGCTTCGAACTATTTCACTTAACCCTCCAGACCCGGCGCCCTTAGCTCGCGAGCCGATTATTGGGGTATGTTCACTCACCTGTAACTCAATAAATAGGGTATGTATTGTTAGGAATAAAACAATAAAATGTTCCACAAACCTTCCTCTGTTGAATGCCGTTAAGTAGAGGTCTCTAGCCCCAGTGGTTGCATAATGGCGAGCGCGGGAAGTAGAGTGATTTTCGGCTGAAAATTCTTCCCGCGTTCGGATGCATCGCCCCGGCCCGGCTACCATGCACCTAGCCGCTCGTTGCGCCAGAGTGTTTGCCTCCCATAGACGACTTTAGTGGTTGATATTGACAATGTGATGTTTCTTTGATATCTTATAGTTATTTTGAGGCCAATTATTTAAAGTATGTGTATTAGGGTATCACTGTCACTAATATTGCTCATTTTCACTCGATACCGTACATTTTATTCGTAATTGAGGTAGGTTATTGTTATATTAGGCACTGATTATTCGTTATCACAGGTGTTTATTATACTTTGGCCATCAAATATTAGGTCTTGTGTCACTTTCACTTTGGTAAATATGCTTTAGAGAGTGTCACTGTCACTGATAATGCTCATTTTCACTCGATACCGTACGTTTTATTAGTAATTGAGGTAGGTTATTGTTATATTAGGCACTGATTATTCGTTATCACAGGTGTTCATTATACTTTGGCCATCAAATATTAGGTCTTGTGTCACTTTCACTTAGTTATATGCTTTGTAAACGTTTTACATACAATTTATTGTGTCTTTTCACTGATTTCTATATTTCTATAGGTTCTAATCATATGAATGTCACTTATTATATACATTTATGTGTCACTTTCACATCTTATTATGGTGTTATTGTATTTGTATCAATTTTCTCATAATACATTTGACTTTTGTATTGCAATAATTTGTTTTACTTCCACTTATTGCCTATATAATTATATACATATTGTTACTGTCTTTGGTACTTTCACTATGATTAGAACTCCTGCTTGGAGTGGTGATCAAAGAAGCACCCTTCAGCACAGAGTGGCGCCTTGCACTCCACGGTGGACTTTTTCTCTGACCTCGCCCTCAGCCTGGTGTTGTAGCAGACATGGCACCGCTTCTGCTGCTTTCTTCCTGCTGCTGTCAGAGGCAGGGAAATGAGCCTGTGCATATTCATGTAATATGCACAGTGCATGCGGTCAGTAGCGACGGGCCCAGCATGTGCCACTGCCTTCTGTGGCGTACCATACTTCTCCAGGAGCTCCTTCAACACCTGCTTTTGGAACCTCCGTAGGCTATTGAACTTCCTGGGTGTGTTCTCATTCCGAAGCTTGTATATATTGTTGGCATTCAGAATGGACATGTCCACTATGTGCAGAAAAATCTTTTTACAGTCAATGAAGCCTATCTGCATGTCGGACTTGTCCACCAGGCCTCATGTTGATGTTGTAGTCCATGACAGCATCGGGCTTGGTCACCCTGGCCTGGGTGCGGCGATCCACCTTGCCAGTCTCCACCATTTCCCCCTTGTGGATGGTGCTCAGGAGGTTGACCTTCCGCTGGTCGTGCCAGTGGATAGCCAGAATGGGCCCCGACTTCTTTCGGAACACATCGCCTTTCTTGGTCTTTGGAGGGAAAGGTGGCATGCCCTTCCTTCTCCCTCGTACTGTGCCTACAGTCCCCGTCTTGCGCTCATGGAGGTACTTTGAGAGAGTGGGGGACGTGTAATAATTGTCCGTGTAGAGGACGTGATTCTTGTGAAAGTAGCGGACCATCATGGCTTGCACCACTGCTCCGCCAAAGCCAATGACGGGGTCCACAAGCACGTCCCCTTCCTTCCCGCTGTAGACCAGGAAGTCCAGGATATAGCCAGTTCGGAAGTCGCACAGCACAAAATGTTTTATGCCAAAGCGATGTCTCTTTGAGGGGATGTACTGCCGGAAGCTGAGCTTTCCCCGGAACAGCACAAGAGACTCGTCAATGACGACCTTGCAGAAGGGCTTGAAGTAGGAGGAGAAGCGGTGTCGAATCATCTCTTACAACGTCCTAATCTTCCACAGCTTGTCTGGGCAGTGGACGTCGGTGTTGGTGACAAGATGGAGCGCTGCGAGGATGTCAAGGTACCGGTCGCGAGACATATATTTCCCGAAGGCAGGGGTGGATATGAGATCATTGGTGATCCAATAGTCAGGCAATCTATGCTTCTTGACATGAGGCATTAGCATGGTGAATGCCAGGAAGACCATGAACTCATGATGAGTCACTGGGGTCCACTGCCTCATGTGGCCCTTGGTCACCTTGTCAAACATGTGGACCTGGAATTGGTGCTGCTTGTTTGCCTCCTTGATGACAAATCCGGTAACCTCCTCATCAAAAAAGGCCTCAAAAATCTCATGTGCATTGGGGCCTGCGGGAAAATTGGGGGTAATTCCTGAACCCTCCTGTACCTCATCAAAAGCTGGCACATCAGGGTTGTAATCTTCCCCGTCAGCCAGGTCTTCCCACTGGAAAACGTAGAATGGGTTTTGGCGACGCACACGAGGAGCTCCAGGTGGTGGCCCAGCACGCCCACGGCCAACTCGGGAGGCGCGCGCCCTAGGGCGGCCAGGGCGGCGGCCAGGGCGGGCCACAGCATGACGCCCCCGGGCGGAGCGGATGGGTTGATGGTCGTCCATGTCCATGTAGTCGTCGTCGTCGTCAGAGTGGTCATCTTGCCCTGACGGTGGATTTATATAGTCCTGGCCAGAGTCATCTGTGAGGTGCCCTTCATCGTCAATGTTCCCCACATAATCTGGCGGGGAACGAGTGATGCGTGGGCGGCGTGCGGGGGGGCGAGGTGGGGAAGGAATGGCAGGTGAGGCTATGTCCCCCCGAGGTTCTGGGCTCCTTTGCCTGCGACGAGTGGCAGAAAGCAATGTTCCACTGTCACTAGGCCCAGGTATTGGTGATGCGAGCTCAAAAACTTCGTCAGGCACACATGTTGAAGGCTGGAGAGGTGGGGAGGACCGTGGGGAAAGTTGCGGGGGCGTATGGCTGGGGCCGGCAGGGGTGGACGCCGCGGGAGCCTCGAACAAAGCCCGCCTAGTTTGCTGTCCTTTTTTTACATATTTCCTGCATTTCCCCTTTTCGGCAGCAGTATGTCTCCTGTCGGGGGACCTAGGAGGCAAATAGGCCGAAAGTGGGGGGTCCTCAACCCTTGGCAGTGGTGGGGTTGGTGGGGAAGAATGGGGGGCGCCCGGGTCATCTTGGGTAGATAAGGGAGACAATGGCGGTTGAGATGAGTCACCATGCTCACCCTCACTCACAGCCTCATCCTCACTAAGTCTTTTGGCTTCTTCCCTGGCTACCGCGGCCGCCTTCTCAAGTACCTGCTTCTTATAAAAGCGTAGCTTGAAAGGCGATTTAGCTGGCGAAGGGCTGGGAGTCGTGTCACTCAAGCGAAACTTGGAGATTGACCTTGAACTCTCCCACTCACTCACTTCCCCACTTCACTTTCTTCAGCTAAAACAGCTTCCTCGTAAGCTGTTACATCACCTTCACCACTCTCATGTTCACTCGCAAATCCCCTAAATTGCGAACCATTGTCACTGTCATCGCCATAATCAGTAGACTTATAATTAGACGATTTATCACTGTCTTCATCATCAACAATATGTTGTCCTTCAGCACGCTCATCAAGTCTCAAAGTCTCCTCAATACCTCCTGGAGATAACACATTTAGGCGGTGTCGTCTGCGTAAGACGCGACGAGGTAGGGCGGGCGTCGTAGGGAGCACGGTATCGGACACAGCGGAATCACTTATTGGCGTACTATCCATGATGGCGTCGGGGTAGAGACTGATGTCATGGCGTAGTTCACGTCTGGTGGCGCTGTCTACCACCCCACAACAAAACAAAATTATGCGCGCCATTCGAAAGCACGTATGCAAGCACCCGGAGCCTCAGAGCCCTACCGGGTTCCGAGGGGGGTGTTTGTTATGGGTGCCTCAGAGCCCAACCGGGTCTGATGGGGTAACCATTTTTACTACCACAGATTTTTCTTAAAGTGATTCGTCTAAATATAGCTAGAATAAGCTTAAAAAGATGTGTCGGTATAGAAGGGGTTAACTCCTTGAGAATTAAGACGTATTTTGATAGTATATTATGGCTATTATTAGACAAAGTTATAGTTTAGGAAGGATCTGTGGCAGCCGCCTTGGAAACCTGCAACACAGGTAGCCAAGGCGGCTGAGATTATTGAAAAAAACATATACATACCTGAATGTTGAAATGTTCCTCCCGCTGTACAAATCCCTGATTAGGCCTCGACTTGAACATTGTATACAAGCCTGGTCCCCTTACACTCGAAGAGATATCAACAAACTTGAGCAAGTTCAACGGAGAGCAACTAAACTGGTTTCGGAATTGTCTGAGTCATCCTATGAGGAAAGGTTAAGCCGCCTTGGCTTAACTAAGCTGGAGCAGCGAAGGAAGCTGGATGATATAATTCAAACCTACAGAATCCTACACGGTATTGATGCAGTGAAGGAAGGCCATTTCATTCAGCTCGCTCCAAGAAACAACCGGCCAGACACCAGAGGACACAGCCTGAAACTAGCCAAGCCTAGACATAGGACATTCAAGAGGAAAAACTGTTTTAACGCAGGAGTGGTTAACCAATGGAATAGTCTCACAGAAGAAATCGTCATGAGCCAGAGTGTTAACGCGTTTAAAAATAGATATGACCGGTATGAAACTGTTAGACTGAGAAGAGGCACCTTTTATGAGCACTGACTCCCATGCCTCTTTAACTATCACTAGGTAAGCAAGTAAGTAAAAGGGTAAAAACGATCTCAACTAAATCTCTGACCTCTATATAGCCTATGCCTTCCTAACCTGAATAAAATCGTCTTATAATAGCCAGAAAACAGAAAAGAAATGCGCAATCAGATCTTCAAAGGGTTAAGGGAAGGGTTAAATTTTTCCCTAGACCTCAATCAATCTTAAATAATACCCCCAATTTGTGGGGCGTTTCTCGTAGTTAGCCTTCAAAACTTTATTTTCTGAAAAATGTTCTCAAAGAAAATGTCAACATGTCTAGAACTAAAAGGTAAACTATGATAATTGATCAAAATATTCGATGGTTTAGTTTGTTTAGTTTTGTAGATGTTTAGGTGACAATCACCACGGTCGATCTGGGGATCCGCCGCTAATGAGCTTGTCCTGGAATCTTTACGACTCTGAATCTTACGATTCTTTACAGGACTGAACATGCCATTTTTATCGGCAATAGCTCAGAGAAGAGTGTTGAGAGGGGAGAAGGGGTGTTGGAGAGAGAGGAAGGTGTTGGAGTGGCTTTGTTATGTGTGTTTTGTCTGTATGTCGTCAGGATGTCCCCTGACTGGGTGCAAGCATGTGAAACATGCTAGGACGTACTACCGCACCCACTAAATGTCCGCCGTGGCAGGGATTCGATCCCGGGTCTTTCAGATTCACACGCGAGCGTGCTCACCACTTGACCACCACGGCTTATGGTAAAAAAAAAAAAAAAAAAAAAAAAAAAAAAAATGTAAAGGCCATTTTCCATTCTTTGAGGCACAGTATGACCGACCATTTTCGGCATTTTCTTTTGATATTATTTTACTTAATGTCTCACCAAAACAGCCAAATAGCACAATTATCACTTTAATTTAGACTTTTACTTTTCCTTAATATTGTCTATGAATCTAAGTAATTTGTACCATATACATAAACCTTAGGCGCTCCTATCACAATTTCTTGTTTTGTATAACTTAATTTTTTTGTAAACGTTACTGTGGTTGAAATACAAAAACGTTTACCTCACGGTGAGAATACCCTTGTGCGGCGCTGTACAGTATAGGCTAGCCTAGGCCTAGGCCAAGCAGTTCCCCATCCAACGTCGTCAACGCTCCAGAAACTGCAACCTCAAACCACAATCCGACCTGACCTACAGCTACAGCGATGACCACACGAACCACCGACCTCGGCTGAATCTATTCACCTACCACAGCAACACTACACTCGGTAAATACGACGGGAGCCCCCTGCGACCTCTGCACCCCCATCCTCACGCCCGTGTTTACTGGCGACCCTGCTTCGTTCGCCATATGTGCCTAAAACTAACTAACCTACCCAACGTAAATCAAATCTACCCAACGTAAATCGAATTACACCACACGCACCCCTGATCTCAAGATCAATCTAACAAAAAACAACAACAAATTATAGTAATTTTGCACCGTACCTAGTGGCATACCGCCCTAGTACTACTAAGGTACGTTGGACATCGCGCAGTCCCTTTATCCCACCTACTCCATTTCACAATCACTTCCCGTCTCATAATTTCCCATCCACCCTGGCCGTCGCCTCTCTCTCTGCGACCGTCATGGTACCACTTTGTTTTCTTCTACCTCTTCTTGCTCATCATCCCCCACCTCATCATCAGTTGAAGACTCTACCACTCTTCTGACGTCCAAGATGTGACGTGGCATCCCGTCGACACTGAGGTTATTCCTGGAATGCACGTCCGTCACAGTACCCCTTCCCCACTGGGATGTACACTTTGCATTTCGGGGCTTCACCCAAATCTCCTCCCCAATTTGGATAGAGGCAGGCCCTTCCTCCCCCCCAATGGACCTATCAAGCATGTCCTTCAAAGCCTGCGACCGAAAAGCAGTACCGTTATCCATCAACACCTCATCAACTGGGCCCCTCTCTAGGAAGATCTCATTCAACACACCTGCAATCTCTTCCGCATTCTCTGCTCTTAATTCCCTCCAGATAGCCACCCGCCCAGGTCCGCAGTCTACCAGATGTTAAACCAGCAGTTTAAAGGATGCAAATGAAAATACCCTTTTTGTCATCCATGCTGGTTCAAATGACGTCATGCGCACCAGATCCGAAGAGTTGATGGAGAAATATCGCAAGATGATCCAGCACTACAAAAACAAGTCAAGGAATATCATCATCTCAGGCATTCTCCCCAAGATTGACGCACCTGACAAATTCTACGACAAGGCTTTCAGCACAAATAGCCGTCTAAAACATTTGTGTCTGAGGGAAGAAGTTGAATTCATCAACCTCTGGGACAACTTCTACAACCAGCCTACTCTGTTCCGCAAGGATGGCACTCATCTAAACCCTGTGGGTTCAGCACGCATGGGTCGTCTCCTACACGAAGCAGTCCGCAGAAGCAGATCAAAAAACGCCATCCGAGAAGAAGCAGCAGTGACATAAATCATCCAACGCCAAGAAAAAAACAGAGGCAACCGAGGACCACCAGCGATAAGGACCGAAGACAGCGAGGACCGAGGACAGCCATGAACATAAATGTAGATCCGACAAGAACCAAAAATATTATTAAAGAGCGTTCCGTGAGTTCTAAAATAACAAATTTAAAGGTTTTCTATGCAAACGCTCGTAGCATACGCAATAAATTTTCAGATTTAGAGGAGCTAGTGTTTACAGAAAATTATGATGTGATTGGCATAACAGAATCTTGGCTCAATACAGAAGATAGAGACTTTTTAGCAGAGTATTCACTTCCCGGTTATGTAATGTTTGAGAAAAGCCGAATAAATCGAAATGGAGGTGGCGTTTTACTTTATATCAAAGAAAGTCTTAACCCTACCCTCTTGTCAAAACCTCAAATTGTGAACGTCGACGCATCTTTTGTGCTAATAAAGAATAATAAAGGTACCAAAATAATACTTGCATTAATATACAGACCTCCAGCTCAATCAGTGCAAACTGACCGAGAAATTTACGAACAAATTGCAGATGTAAGTAACTCGCAAGATACCGTAATTTTTGGTGACTTTAATTTACCTGTGACCAAGTGGGGCGATACTCTTACTTCACACTCCGGACATGACTTGTATACGAACTTGCAAGAGAGTTCGCTTTATCAATTTGTTGGAACGCCGACCCGTGGTAATAACGTTCTTGACATTGTACTTGCAACAAAAGAAGAATTAATAGAGAATTTGAATGTTGGTGATGAATTCAGTAACAGCGACCATCGTACGATAACTTTCACTTTAAAGTTTACTAGTAACGAACCAAATAGTAGCATCGAAAAAGTCCCTAATTTCAAGAAAGCAAACTTCCATAAACTTAGAGCTATGTTTAAAGAAACTGACTGGAGCTTTTTAATTCACAATAACGACATAAATACATCTTGGAAGTTATTCGAAGCCACTTACCTAAAAGCAGTGCAAGACTGCATACCATCGAAAACTCGGCGTCCAGGCCATAATAATAAGCCCAAATGGTGGAATAAAGATATTTCAAACTGCCTGCTTGCTAAAAATTTTGCTAATGATAGATTAAAATCCTCACAAAATGACGAAGAACGGCTGAAATTTGTAGAGCTACGACGCAAAGCCAAAAAGTTAATTAAGCAAAGTAAAAAGACCTTAGAGTTACATATTGCGAATCAAAGTAAAACAAACCCGAAAGAATTCTATAGTTATATCAGAAAGAAAAAAGTCGTTACTTCAACTGTTGGACCGTTAGTCGATGAAAATGGAGAATACACCAAAGACGAAGAACAAATGAGTAATGCCCTCAATACCTTCTTTGCATCAGTTTTTACAACAGAAGACCTCAGTGATATCCCTACACCATCGCCGATTCAGATTGATAATTCAGATGTTCTAAGCAATATCACCGTTACAGAGAGAGAAGTATTGAATTGTTTAGATAAACTCAAGGTAAATAAAACGCCTGGACCTGATACAATCTCGCCTAGAGTTCTAAAGGAAGCTAAGGATGAGCTCTCCAAACCACTGACATTACTATTCAATAAATCCTTGCAGTCTGGAACTATGCCCGATCAGTGGAAGCTAGCCAACGTAACACCGATATTCAAAAAAGGCAGCAAATCCCTACCCAGTAACTATCGTCCAATTAGCTTAACCTCAGTTGTATGTAAAATGCTAGAAACGGTCATACGAGACAGACTCGTAAATCACTTAGAGGAAAATAACATACTTAAAGATACTCAACACGGCTTTCGTAAAAAACGTTCCTGTTTAACAAACCTCTTAGACTTCTTCCACGATATCCTCAACCTCTACGATGAGAGTAAAGCTGTAGATATTATATACCTTGATTTTCAAAAGGCCTTTGACAAAGTTCCCCACAAACGTTTACTGCTAAAACTAAAAGCGCATGGAATACAAGACGGTGTGTTGAAATGGATAGAAAATTGGCTCAGCGACAGAAAGCAAAGAGTAGTCATAAACGGTAAGGCATCAAAATGGACCAATGTAAGTAGCGGGGTACCCCAGGGATCGGTACTAGGACCAATTCTCTTTCTAATTTACATCAACGACATAGATGAGGGTCTCACCTGTACAATCTCAAAATTTGCTGACGATACAAAAATTGCAAATAGCGTACTCTCAAAAGAACAAGTTGATGATATGCAACACAATCTAGATAAATTGTCATGTTGGGCCCAAATTTGGCAAATGAGTTTCAATGCGGATAAATGTAAAGTACTACATATCGGATACCTAAATGAGAAAGCAAACTATTCGATGAATGGCACTCAGCTTAAGAATGTAAACAGAGAAACCGATCTGGGAGTAACAATATCGAGTAACCTAAAACCGAGTCAACAATGTTCAGAAGTTGTTAAGAAGGCAAACAAAATAATTGGCTTTATAGGCAGGTCATTTGAGCATAAATCCAAAGAAGTTATCCTAACCCTTTACAATTCATTAGTCCGCCCTCTTCTGGAATACTGCGTTCAATCCTGGTGCCCTTATTACCAAAAAGATATAAACAAGCTAGAACGAGTTCAACGTAGAGTTACCAAAATTATACCTAGCCTAAAGAACAAACCATACGAAGAGCGTCTTAGAGAATTAAATCTATTTCCTTTAACCCAGCGCAGATTAAGAGGTGACTTAATTCAAGTGTTCAAAATCATCAAAGGCATCGACAATATGAACTGTAGTAAGTACTTCACTATCGACCAATCTAATTACACGCGGGGAAACGGTTGCAAAATTATTGGTAAATCTTTTAACTCACACGAATCTAAGAATTTCTTCTTCAATCGAGTTGTCAACTTGTGGAATGGGCTTCCCCGAAACGTTATAGACTGCATCACCGTTGATTCATTTAAACTCCGCCTAGACAAATATCTCGCATCAAACCCGCGACTGACTGCGTTTGTAAATGAATAACTTTATTTTATCCCCCCCTCAGTTACTAACCCATCTGTCCCCTACTAACTTCCTAATCCTGCCACGGACATTAGTTCCAGGGCAGTAATTCCCTTTCCAATGTTCCCTTACCCACTCTAAACCACTGTTTGGACACTTGATCCTCAGTGTTTTGGAGGACAAGCAACCTAGAAGGGTCACTAGATCTGTTGTTGCTTGATTTCCTTTGTACTCCTTTGTACTACCATAGATAGGTACAGCCCCTGTCACATCAACCACCAACCTTTGCCAATCATTATCCACTCTAATCTCCCCAGACACATGTACACTCGGTGCAGGGTCGATCGACTGACATCTGTCACAACGTCTCACCACCTCTCGAACGTTGTCCCTTGTGACTGCAGGGTCGACCTTCCTTGCCATAAACAGCGTCCTGTCGACTCCCATGTGGTGCATTTGATGTAGCTCCTTTACACTTGGTGCTCCCATGCAACACACCATAGCCGCCTCCTTTGTCTCTTCTGGCACCCCGAGCCAGGATTTCTTTACTCTTGTTAGGGCATCTGCCTTGTTCTTCTCTGATGGCACAAAAACTACACACAACTGCAGACCATACACATCTTTCAACTCCCTCAGAATTCCCAGACGACGCTTCACAATCAGTTCTGAGGCTCCCTTTGTTCGAACTCTTTTCTCTTCCGTCACCACTGATTTCAGCCAACCAAACACTGTAGCAGAATCCGTTCGAACCTCGATCTCTCGCAAACCCCCCTTCAAGGCCAAATTGATACCTTTCAATACCGCGTCCAACTCGGCCACGTTGATATGACTGTAGTCGTGCTTCTTCCTCAACCACGTAGCATCCTCAACTTCTACATTACCTATCTCCAATATCACGCCTGTCGCTATACTACTTGCGTCACACCATACGACCCCCTTCTCCAACTTCGGAGTGTACCATCTTCCTCTCACTGGGTCTTCGCATCTCACTCTTTCTATGACATCTTGCATCATCGTGACTGTCTCTTTTCCGACCTTGTCTTCCCATCTTGCACCTTCCGCTCTCCTCTTAACGTAACTACATGCTACCCGCAGCCATCATGCAATGGGATAGTGGCCCACCAGCCTTCCACAAGCTGAGAATAGCTCTCTCCTACTCCAGTTCTCCCTAATTTCCGGAACCTCATTACCTCTCTGGAATACTAGCTCGCCTGTTCTATCTCTCTCTAATCTCAAGCCCAACGCCACACCCCCTTCCAACGGTTGCGGCTCCTTTGTGGCCAATCCAAACCTAGCCAAGTGCTCTACAACCTCGGCTGCCGTCACCACAGTCTCATCCACTAGTATATCGTCAATATACGAATTTGTGGCAGCCTTCATCTTATGCGTTTTCCCCAGCACTGTCTTGAGTATCCTCGCCATAATTCTTGGAGCTAAATTCAACCCGAAACCCAACCTCGTCAAGCAATACGTCTTCCCCTTGTATCTCACCAGCTGGTACTTCCAGAGCTTCTCTGTCACATGAATTTGTAAATAAGCGGACTTCAAATCCACAATGGTCGAGGCCCCACCCATCTGCCTCCACTCCCTGAGTGTCTCGCCCACACATCCGCGACGTCATCGCCTGTGTGACTCATCACGTGGGTATTAAGTTCACGAAAATCCAATACAGGCCGTACCTTGTTTTTCGTCGGTTGAACCACCGCCATCACCGGCAACACTCCACTCCCCACTTCCTCCCCCCACGGCAGCAGAATGCCCTCATCAATCCACCTCTTCACCTCCTTGTCAAAATCTTCTCTCACTCCCTCTTTCATAGCATGTTCGTAGCAACCCACTTTGTTCTTCAAAACAGGCAACTCTCGATTGGCGCTAACAACCTTTCAACAACCACTCGACTACCCACTTCCTACCATCAAATACCGCAACAAAATCCTTATCCTCAATCTTGCATGGATCAGCCCCCCATTCGGTTCCTGGCTTCGACACCCCTCTCTTTGGCTCAACAACCCCGGCTGCCTTTGTGAACTTATCTTTCAGCTCTTCAGTCTCAGGCAGCTTCACAACCATCCCTTCCGACTTTATGGCCACAGCGCATTGGGTCTCTCCACTCTCGGCAGTTGAACGGCTTACCGGTACCTTCCCAAACGTTACCGGTACTCTTCCATCTACAATCGTAGCGCCACCCAGTTGGCTGATTACATCCATCCCCATCACTACATCAATGCCATCAATTACTGTATCAAGTACTATGGCCCTGATCCACAATCGGATTCCTCGCACTGTCAACTCCACTTCTCTGGCACCCTCACACCTTATCTCTCTTCCATCGCCTCCGACCAGCCTAGCGTCCTCTCCCTCACACTTTCCTACCAACCGAGAGGCCAACACAGTGGTCGAACAGCCTGTATCCACAAGGGCTCTTGCCCCTTTCCCCTCCACCAGTACCTCCACCACTGGCAGGGAGCTTGGGAGCGCCTTTACTCGACTAAAGGGGTAGCTTCCGGCGCAGCAGCTCCCCCTTGACTGTTTCCCTGGTTGCAACGGCTCGCTATGTTACACTCCTTCCCACACCGATAGCAAGTTATGGCTGGCTTCGGCTCCTTACACTCCCTTGCCATGTGAGAGCCACCACATCTGAAGCAGCGACCTTTGAACTCACGCGCCTCCCATTTCCTGCCACTCGGGTCACCCCGTGGAGCCTGCCACCTTGCCTCCACTTCCGGCCCCCCAGTAGCAACCGCTGCAACTCCCCGGCTTCCTCCTGACACCAATACTCTAGCCCTAACTATTAATTCACTCACGCTCACCGAGTCCGACTCGACGTCCTTAACCTGCTGCAGCTCCATCGATATCCTGTCCGGAAACCCAGTTATAAAAGCTAGCTTCACAGCCCTCTCCAAGCCCTCTCCCTTCCACCCAGCTAGTCCTGCCACCCTCCTTATCTCGTTAGCATAGACATCCACCCCCTCACCTGTCCATGTCACCCTCTTTAGCCTTCCATATGCCTCAAACATTCCCTGTGTAAAAGCCTCCTTCAATCTAGCACTTATCTTCTTAGCATCTAATTGATCATCCTCACTCATTTCGAGGTACAAGGCTAACGCATCTCCCTCGAAGTACAGTGGTATGAAACTAGCCAAGTCGTCAAATTTCAAGAGTTTCGCCACCAACTCTGCCTTCTTTAGCCACGCCACCACGTCGCCCTTACCATCATACGACTTCATCATTTCACTACTCACCTTCCCTTGTCCAGAAATGGTGACTAGTATGCGCCCGGATAGCTTGTGGTTGAAATACAAAAACGTTAGCACCCTTACCTCACGGTGAGAATATCCTTGTGCGGCACTGTACAGTATAGGCTAGCCTAGGCCTAGGCCAAGCAGTTCCCCATCCAACGTCGTCAACGCTCCAGAAACTGCGACCTCAAACCACAATCCGACCTGACCTACAGCTACAGCGATGACCACACGAACCACCGACCTCGGCTGAATCTATTCACCTACCACAGCAACACTACACTCGGTAAATACGACGGGAGCTCCCTGCGACCTCTGCATCCCCATCCTCACGCCCGTGTTTACTGGCGACCCTGCTTCGTTCGCCCAATGTGCCTAAAACTAACTAACCTACCCAACGTAAATCAAATCTACCCAACGTAAATCGAATTACACCACAGTTACCAAATGGATTTTTAATTTTGTTTCAGTTTTGGATAAATAGATCCAAAGTGGTTACATGATTCTGGCTCTATGTGTCACAGGTCACTCATAGTATGGCAAAATATAAAGAAAAATGAGAAAATGGGAAAAATAATCATCAAACGAAAACATTCATAAAACAGACACAAAATCTTACAGACATATAATATTTATCTATAAAGCAAAGTATTGATTTGTCTGTTTTCCATCCCTGAATAGAACATAATAACAATAATAATAACAATAATAATAGTAACAATAAAAGCCTACCTTCGCTTCCAGATCACGATGGCTAGCAGGATTATCACCACCACCACCACCACCACCACCCACATCGTCACCACCCAGGTTCTATCATCGTCGTCATGGCCTTTCGTCGTTATTGTTGTTGTTGCTGCTGGTGTTGTGGTTGCTGCTGTTGTTGTTGTTCTTGCTGCTGTTGTTGTTGTTCTTGCTGCTGTTGTTGTTGTTCTTGCTGCTGTTGTTGTTGTTGCTGCTGTTGTTGTTGTTGTTGCTGCTGTTGTTGTTGTTATTGTTGTTGGTGCTGCTGTTGTTGTTGTTTTTGTTGTTGTTGTTGGTGGTGTTGGTGGAGGTAAAACATTCAACAGAGATGCGTGGGGTATAATTCACGACTTGCGAGTTTCATTATATAAGGAAGTTGGAGCTGTAGACATCGATATTGAACACATTTACCAGGTAAAATACGGTTGTACTACAGTTATAAATACATAAAACCTAATTCAACATTCTCTTTAGCCATCAGAAACCTACATTATTATTGCATTTCTCTTTACTATCTATGTCTACGGCTCCAACTTCCTTATAGCCTGAAACTCGCAAGTGGTCAATTGGCTCTGTGCGGTCAAATATCAACCGCATATTGACAGTTTATTCTGGCTATCATACAACGATTTTATGCAGCTTCGGAAGGATCAGGGGGAATCAAAAGGGTACAGACCATCTCAATTACCCCTCTGACATCCATATACCTTTCCTAAGCTACATAAAATCGTCTAATAATAGCCAGAAGACAGATTTTGTTTTGCAATAGTATCTTGAAAGGGTTAAGGGTATAGAAGATCATTGGGTATGTTGATGGCGATTTGCCTTTCTATGCTTGTACGGTTACCCAAATAAGTCATGTCTCCGCTGTCATTACGTTTTGCTCGCTGTGTGCTGTATTTATGTACCTCTGTCAGATGTTGAATAGAGTGTGTAAAGATAGGAACATGCTTGTATATCTCACTCGAAACGATGAATTAATGTTTAGATAGTGTTGATACCAATAATTGATCAAAATATACTTGGTGTCACGACATCACTTATATGGGCAACTGTACATGACGGGTTTATTACCAACAATATACCTAGACCCCCTATGGTTTGCTTTAAGCAATTGTAAATATCGGGATTGATTTTTTAATATAACTTGCTTTTCAACAGATAATATACATAGTTTGGCAGACGATGTATAGAAAATTATTATCATAAATTCGTGTCCAGTGAGCAGTCCACGAATATGTATCAGTTCCCAAGGGACTTGGGTTCTCGAAAAGAGGCTTCAGTCCTGACGCTATTCTTGATTTGCAGTGTGCTGGCTTAATAAACCCGTAGGGTTGATAGCCTCTGAAGTCCTATTTTACCTATCTAAGGGATCCCAAGGGACTGGAGTTGTCGAAAAGGGGCTCCAGTCCTGACGCTATTCTTGACTTACAGTGTGCTGGCTTAATAATCCAGTAGGGTTGATAGTCTCTGAAGTTCTATTTCAGCTAACTATGGCATCCGAGTGTACCTCTACATTGATTACACTGTATATAATGTGTGTGCAGAACAAAACACACAACTGTAACACAATAGAGTTTAGTTCATGGGGTCTGAAACGTGTGGTCATGTATTTCATTTGGGTGTGTCAGATCCTATAAGTATATGAAGAGAGAGAGTGAGAGAGAGAGGTGGGGGGAGAGAGAGTGTGTGTATGTTTGTGAGAGAGAGACAGAAACAGGCAGAAAGAGTGAGAGTGGGTGAGACAGAGAGTTACAAGGAGTTACAAGGAATAGTTAGTATCTCGGAGACCTTGCGGTCCATTCCGAGGAGATACTGGAAGTGGAAGGAGAGACACTGTTTAGTACTATTACAACTTTGTAGGAAAGTTTGTTCCAGGTAGAACAGATCTTATATGTGAAAACGTTTCCACAGATACTAGTGCTGAACCTTTTCAACTCTAATTATTTTCCAGTCATGGTTGCGTGTCTTATTCATATTGAGGCTAAACATGTTGCTATAATCCACATTGTCAAACCCATTAAGTATTTTAACCCTTGTCTAGCCGTTTTGGGCTTATTTGGGCATATTCAGGCCCTCCTGAAAATGATAAATCAAGTATCTGCATGAAAAGAAATGTATTCAGCAAAAAACTAGGCGCTAAAAGCTTCAAAATGAGACCAGAACGAGCTACGTAGCACTCGTGGTTCTCATACAGTGGTACCAGTAACATGGGAGTTTAGCGTATAGCGGTATATTTTTCCCAGCTATGCTCACTACTGGCTACACTGACGGCCTCTCGAGAACACAGGGAGGGTGAGTCAGTGGGCGGCGGTAGGCCCTGGGAGTCGGACGTGTGGCCCGCTGCACTCCCGGCCATTTGCACTCGATTTTAACCCTTTAAAAGCCATAATAATGCTCCTAACTTGCTGCAAATTGGTGCCCGGCTATAGCCGGGCGCCGCTCTTTAAGGGTTAAAAACTTCAATGAGATGACCTCGTAGTCTGCGGGTCTCCAATAGGAAGAGATCAAGAGCTCTCAACCGGTCCTCATAGCTCATTCTTCTAAGCGATGGAATGAGTTTTGTAGCCCTAGCTTGTACTCTTTCCAGTCGCTCTATATCTTTTCTGAGTGCTGGAGACCAGAATTGAACAGCATAATCCAGGAGAGGCCGTATTAGAGTGTTGTAAAGTGTGAGGACTATTTCCTTATTCCTATACTTAAATTGCCTCTTAATATAGCCCAATAATTTCTGAGCTTTCTTCTCTACTTCAATGCACTGCTTGGAAAACTTTAGGTCACTGCTAATCAGAACACCCAAATCCTTTTCCAAGTCAGTCACTTCCAGAGGCATTCCCAATAGTGAATAGCCTGAATTGGGGTTTGCTTGGCCGATATGCATCACCTTGCATTTTTCCAAGTTTAGAGGCATCTACCATGTCTCCGACCATTCACCCAGTCTGTTGAGGTCCATCCTGAGCTGGTCAACCCCTGTGGGGTATTTCACATTCATTCCAAGCTTTATATCATATGCAAACTTGGAGATCACACTCAAAAGACTAATATCGATGTCATTGACATATATGATGAGAGAGAAAGTGTATGTGTGAGAGAGAGAGAGAGAGAGAGAGAGAGAGAGAGAGAGAGAGAGAGAGAGAGAGAGAGAGAGAGAGAGAGAGTGAGAGTGAGAGTGAGAGAGGGTGTGAGACAGAGAGAAATAGGTAGAGTGTGTGTGTGTGTACTAACCTTCGTCCATACAGTTGTAGCCAGTGTACCCTGGTAGACAGGTACAACCAAAGGGATGCGGCAGACATACAGCTACACCAGCCTCGTTGGGAACAGTTACGTTACAGTCTCGGCCTATCATGTTCAGGGGGCACCCTGGAAACACATGGTACAATACAACATAATACAATATAAAGCAATACAATGTAATACAATGCAATACAATGCAATGCAATACAATACAATATAACACAATACAATACATAAATATAAAGGAGTACAATATAATGCAATACAGTTTATTTTATTGATTTATTTCACTCCAACAGCAAATCCCAGCCGGTCTCGAACCTCCGACATCAGAACGAGTGTCCAAGCTTTTAATCAACTACACCATGGCGTGATAAAGGAATCTTAACCTTTTCCTATTTATATTAAGGAGAAGGGAAATCATACTTGGAGAATGTATTTCAATTCATACACAAGTCGTATGATCCATATTCCAGGACAGGGATTATTACAAGATTACCCACGCAACACGGATTATAGAGATTACCCACGCAACACGGGTTATAGAGATTACCCACGCAACACGGATTATAGAGATTATATTTTAATTCTCGCCCAGCCAAACACGAGAGATATACAACAAATCTAAAGGGTCAATAATACAAATACAAAACTACACACACACACACACACACACACACACACACACATACACACACAAGCACTGTAGACACACATACACACAAACACTGTAGACACACACACACACACACATACACACAAGCACTGCAGACACACACACACACACACAAACACTGTAGACACACACACACACACGCAC